>OMKL01156258.1:3070-13474 GCA_900302295.1 Parasudis fraserbrunneri | reverse complement strand
CAATCTAGCAATTCTACTTCCTAAATATTCCCTAGAAATATTTTCCTGATTCACATAGGCCACCGTCTGTTAAACTTTTAAAGTCAGGACCTAATTGCGATTTTCTTTTCATCGTTGTGGAACCAGGGCTCATTGAAACATATCACAGATATATTAAGGATTAGTGTGTATTATTTAGCGGGATCTATTGGCAGAAATGGAATATAATATTCATAATGATGTTTTCATTAGTGTATAATCACCTGAAACTAAGAATCTTTGTGCTTTTGTTAGCTTAGAATGAGCCCTTCATATCTACATAGGAACGGGTCCTTTCCATGGAGCGCGCCATTTTGTTAGTAGTTGAGCTACTAGAAATGACAACGTTAGGGAACCAATGGTCAAAACAACAGATAGAATACACTATTGGAATTATATACTCATGATTACCTGACTCAACACTGTAGTATTCCAACAACAATGAGAGCAGTTGGTGGCCATCTGCAACCTGTCCACTAGACGCTGCTAAATAATACACACTGGTCCTTTAATTAAACAGGTAAATGCACGTTAATTTGGATTTAAAATTTTACAGATTTTTTTTTACACCCTTAGCTCCATCGTATTACCAGTATATTATTATCTATCGAAAAAATCTATACAGATTTTTGGGTTAAAATATGATTGGGAAGTTGTGTGAAAAGCTGCCACAGAAAATCTGACAATCATCATGGAAGAAACCTCAACCCTTCTTTTTCTCCCTTCCATTTTCTACATTTTGTATGTTTGATCCTTCAAAGATGGTGAATGGCATCCGTAGCAACTGTCTAACCTCCCAAGCCACACAGTGAGTAGTTTTGCTTGTTTCACTAATTATGCAAAGTATAGTTTTTATATAGTAGATAAAGTTTTTATCAACATCACGTTTAAGATTTATGAAGATTGCAAGGTGCTGTTTTACATTGTTCAACATTGTGTCTGTTGAGAATCATTGTAATTGAAAATATTTAATAAAAAAAATAATAATACGGTGGTGCCCGAACCATTCACTCACAATCACGGTTAAGCCGTTGTAGCTCACTAAGCAATGAGGGACATGGAGAAAGTCAAATCCTCCGGATTATGCAGAGATGGCGTGATGGTTGTAACAAGGTAATGGACAAACTGAGTGTCAGTGCTACTGAGACAGATAATCCAAAGCACTTGGGAACTTATTGTAGTCCAGGCTAGTGTAGCATTAGCTGCTAGCAATGGAATGGAAAGGTCATTTGAAGGACATACAGTAAGCATAGTGACTAAGCTTTTGCCCCTGACTTCCTGAAGCCTTTAATCCAAAAAGGGAAGTAAACAAAACATCAAGGGGTAAATTGCTTCTTCTGAGCTTTGTCCAGAGATCTGTGGCTTATTGTCAGTTTAGCATTGGGTTATTTAATCCCACTGGGTTGGAAGCTAACTTTTTATAAACAAACATTCAAAGTCAGTGACTGAACTCAAAGTAAATGATAGCTTCCTTTAGTCATTTATAAAGCCTTTAAAAAAACAACAGATGATTGGAAAATAAACCACAAACATCAGAGGCTAAAGAGTTTGGTATTGTCATGGCCCCACATGAAAAGCGACAGATGTGTCTTTAATAACAAAGGTGGTTTTATCTTGTTGCATAATTGTTGGAGCTAAAATGTTGGGGACATTTGGGCGATCAAAGTCTCTCTCTGAAATGAAAATAAAATCTGGAAATGGTGCCATCTGTGTAAAGAAATATTTTAGCTAAACTGTGTAGAATATATTCATTCAAATAAATTCGGAATAAGTTGTATCTCTGTACGAATACTCCCACCCAGACAAATTACTGTACATTGTACTTGGTGAATACAGGGTTTCTGATTCTGGTAAAAACTGATACTCAAAAACAAATTCCAAAAGACTAATTATTGATCACATAACCAGAGCGAAATAATAGGTAACTTTCCTGCTTTATAACAAATTAGTTCTGCCTCATGTGAATCCTTCATCATGATATCAAATAGGCATCTTGCTTCGCGTATAGTCTGGCTGTATTGTATGTTTTTGTCTTTTGTTTTTGTTATTTGGATGATAGTGTGTTAGATGTGGGAGATGTGTGTGTGTGTATTTCGAAAATTGGAAAATAAAATGTATATGTATATGTATATTTATTTATACACACACACACATATATATATGTATATATATCCATAAGAAAGCTGTATACAGTACCTGGGTTGGAAGGAATCATCTCTGACGATACACTGCTTCTTTTCGGGGACGTGTTTCCACGTGGCAGGGTCGGCCAGGTCCACCAGGGCTTTGGCGTTGAGGAGGCCGAAGCCAAAACGACTGTTCACCATCAGTCCCGCCCCGTTCCTCTTCCAACCCGGGTTATTGGCCAGAGGGTCGAATTCTGAGGTCCACACCACAATGTGCTGCAGGTCCCTCCAAGTCAGCTCAGGACTGGGAGAGAGGACAAACACATCAGTGTATCAAAGGATACAGCATGCAGCATTAGTCATGAAACACATCAAATATCTCACATTCTATAATTTTCAGTAGCTCATTCACAAATAAGTGACATTGTCATCACAATAATGATTTTCTTTGGCTGTTTTGGATTTTTGTCATGTTATAAGGACAATGTCTGAGCTTTCATAATAGGTGTGTCTTATTGATCAATTCAGAATGCAAATATAATTGGTTACACTTGATTCAAGTATGTTAACCTGTGTAATGGTTGGTGCATATGTTCATTGAGATTGGGATGGCTACACGACTGTGAGTCAATTGCCTTCACAAAGTGATGTGCTTGTATTACACAATACCTATTCTGAACTTCTCAAATCTTGCCCCTGATAAATATTCCCCATTTTATAAAAAAAACCAAAAAAAAACCAACAATAAACAATAAAAACTAAACTGAAACTTGCAAACCCACTCTGAAAACCAACTGAAACTAAACTGAATTGAAAGCAAAAAAAAAAGAAAAAGAAAACGAATGAAACTAATGAAAAATAAAAAAGTATAATAACCCTGGTGTGTACTAGCTAACAGGTGTTTCACTGGGAGTCTTTATGTCATAATTGACTGCGTACTTCTGTTCCAGTGCCAGCGCGAATATTCCGGCAGCCAGCGGGGCCGAGGCGGAGGTCCCTGTGTGAGTCTCAGTACACTCATTATGTAGATCAGCACTTGTCTGCAAGGAGACAAACCAAATACAATACAATACAATACAATACAATGTAATACAATTAAAACAAACCAAAAAATAGTTCAACAGGACAAAAGACAATATGATAAGCCTAAACAAATAGAACAACAAGTACTTAAATGTATTACTGTATGTCATTGTAAATTAACACAATTTCCCTTTGGGGATTAATAAATTCTTATCTTATCTTATAAATGATCTTAACGTAACGTAACGTAACGTAACGTAACGTAACGTAACGTAACGTAACGTAACGTAACGTAACGTAACGTAACGTAGCGTAATGTAACATAACGTAACGTAGCGTAATGTAACATTAGGAGTTATATCATCAGATGTATAACGTATCATAGCAGAATATGACATGAAAGAAAAATTAACTCGTAACAAAAACACAATAAAACCATAAGAATCATCAAACTGCCCTGAAGTCTGGAATGAAACATATAAATTAAGTTCCTCACAATCCTCTGGTCAGTGTAGTCTCCGCTGCTGTAGGCAGTGGCCAGGGTGGAGGAGCACTTCTCAGCATACCACGGGGATAGGCCCTGCTGGGAGGCGCTGCTGATGGAGATGGTATAGATGCTGTCTGTGTAGCCATCACAGTCACAGTTGTCCCCCTGGCGACCTCCGTTCCCTGATGCCCACACAAAGATGGAGCCCTTCCCCCCACGGCCCTGAGCCAGAGAGAGACAGCAGAGAGAGTTAAAGGAAGGGAAAACTGAAGGCATGTTGTATCGAAATAGTGCCTTTGCTTTGAAATGGGTAGGGTAAACGACCAGCATACTATGTACTGTCAAGTAAGTATATACCGTATACTACTACCAAGATACACAAAGCTGAGAATAGATACAACAACAACAACCACAACAACAACAACAACAACAACATGCTGCTGTCATATAAAACAGCACTTAATCTGCAGACTCCCTCTGCTGTAAAGGCAATGGTAAAGGTGACTACAGGTGAGCACATACACTAAGGAACACCAGGTGTGCTGATACTTTTCCTTTCACAGTGCAGAAAACTCACATAGACACACAGCAAGAATTGCCTTGTATACATGGAAATAATGTGTGTACAGACATCCAGAATTGATGTACACAGTAATTATCTATGTCTGTATGCGTTATTTTTGTCTGTACAAGCTGTGCTGTGCATATAATGTGTTCTGCACGATATGGGGAAATGGAACACCTGGCGTTCCATGGATAACAACTATGACTGGCAGTATTTTGCTATTACATGTTTGGGGCCACTGGTTTTTTCCTAATACATTTTGTTCCATTTACCAATTACACCCATGATGCAGGTGATATTTCCCATAATGGCTTTGTATCTGTGACCACTCCAACTGAAATTGAGTAATGGCTGTGCAATTACCTTCTGTATGCCGTACTCAAAGGCTTTCTGAGCCAGGCGGCCGGGGCCTTCCACTGTCTTGCCATCGTCATTGGGTCCCCAGCTGGCGCTGTAGATGTCCACATGGTCTGGGTTGAAGCCAATGGAGCTGGCCTCAATGGCATCAGTCACAATACCATCCAACATACGGATACCTGGGGAGGGAGAGCCAGGAAAGTACTGTTTCTCACAGTGTACTGCTATGGTACATTGGTCATTTACCAGGGTACAATAATGACTATTGGCTATCTACCAGAGTAAAGAAGGGATTGAATATCTGTATGTGAATGTTCAGTATTTTAGAGGCCTTTTCCATTGATTAGTAAACAAGCTCTGTCACTTGACACCAATGCTTTTGTATCTGAGAAACTGTCAGTAGCCGAATATTCAGTGGCAATTTTGGAGCGAGTCAATGGGAACTGAAACCTGGAAACTGAAACACGCGCCACACACGCACGCACGCACGACACACACACACACACACACACACACACACAAACACACACACACACACACACACACATGCACAAGTACAAATGCAAAACACTGAAGCAGCGATTTTCTCCTCTTACCTCCAACCTTGGAGTTGTATGCCACACCAACTCCACACTTATTGTTGTCCGCCTGCATAGCAATCTCCCCAGCACACCTGGTCCCATGCCTAGAAACACACAACATAAGCGGCTTAATAAACAAACCTAACAGTCATCAATCATTATATTCATCATATTCATCAAAATAATGTGCAATGGAGGCGCTGTCCAGAATTACAGAATCTATTTAGTTTCAGGCTAGTTTTAAGAAACGTTCAAGTTCAAGAAACCTTTTTTCTTTCCCTCATCATTTCTTTTCACGAAATTAACACTGTGTTGGTTAAAGAATGCTACTTCCACCCACTGATACCTTGATGATACATGATACCTCAAGTATCAGTTTTATTAAGCGCTAATGTTTTGATCTATCAGAACACTCATCAGAGTGTTACCAATTGGAATTGTGTTTCTAACTGAAAATGTCATATTCAACCTTTACTTGCAGTTTCATTGTATGTTTTCACTGTTGACTAAAAAAACAAACTCATCTCTTGATTATTTTCTGCTACTGTTTGGATTAAACTTGCTCTTATAATTACCTAGGCAGTAGAAACTCATTACAACTGATAGCCTACAGGCTTCTATATGCCGAGCCAACAGCTGCCTGATGGATGCTTTTGTTTGGTTACGTAACATCTCTTTACCAAATTGCATGTTTGGAAGAGAAAATATTGATTCCGAGGGCAGGGTCAATGCTGTCATCTGAAAATGGAGGTCCTTTGGTCATATGACTCTTATGCATTCCTGAGAGTGGGTTTTTGTGAGTATTTTGACAACAAAAAAAGTATACAGCTGTGGGTGGAGAAGAGGAGGTCTGTGTGCACACATGCGTGTGTGTGTGTGTATGTGTGTGTGTGCGCGCACGCGTGCATGTGTGTGTGTGTGCTCCCAGCTGGCAGAGAGTGAGTCATCAAGCCCAGGTATGGTCTGAGAAACAATGAGGGAGTAAGAGAGAGATGCAATTGAATTCATTGAATTGACTCTATGTTTTCCCAGAGTGCCAATGATTTCCAATGTATCTCTGGATCTGTAGTCTGGAGGAAGTATCTGTTTCTGCTGTTACCTGGTTTATTTCATGTTGCCCTGTTGAATCTATTTATCTGTTTCAGTTAATTGTGATGCATATTACTTTACCCCGTCCTGAAATAAAATAAAAATAAAAAAGTGTTTGTTGTTGTTGTTGTTGTTGTTGTTTTTTTGTTTTTGTTTTTTTAATATTTTTTTTAAAAATGTTTTGCTAGTTGATATTTTTTTCCAGTACAATCCTACTAAAAATTCCCTTTGGAGCCAGAACTCCCCTTGATACAGCTAAGTTATAATATGTCAGTTTATCAAGCTGGAATTCTACAGTAGCTCCCATTTGACCAATGGTTATGCATTCTATATCTGAGTATAGTAATTGATTGGTTGGTTTACAGATACACTGTTCAAACTGTCAACCTGCTGAATAAAATGTAGGACACACACAACAATGTAGGACGCACACAATATCTGTCAGTTACATCAAGCCTATAGGATCAGGCTAACGAGAAAAGTTCTGTATTACCATACTGGTTAGGACCAGGCTAATGACAGAAGTTCTGTATTACCATACTGGTTAGGACCAGGCTAATGAGAGAAGTTATACCATACTGGTTAGGATCAGGCTAACGAGAAAAGTTCTGTATTACCATACTGGTTAGGATCAGGCTAACGAGAAAAGTTCTGTATTACCATACTGGTTAGGATCAGGCTAATGACAGAAGTTCTGTATTACCATACTGGTTAGGATCAGGCTAACGAGAAAAGTTCTGTATTACCATACTGGTTAGGATCAGGCTAATGAGAGAAGTTCTGTATTACCATACTGGTTAGGATCAGGCTAATGAGAGAAGTTATGTTACCATACTGGTTAGGATCAGGCTAATGAGAGAAGTTATGTTACCATACTGGTTAGGATCAGGCTAATGAGAGAAGTTATGTTACCACCAACGGTATTGCTTGTTTTAGTTCTTTATGAAGAGGTTCTAAATGGAGCAACTATATTCATATTCGCACTCTCCAACCAACACACACAAAAAGGAACTGTTGGCCCATCCGGCGCTCTCAGAATAGGGCAGTCTTGAATGAAGGATAAACTTCAGAGATACTTGGTCCAAAGTAGATAATGGAGCATATTGTGAACACTCCAGTGTTCTACTTTGAACCAAGTCTCTCTGAAGTATGTCCTCTATTCTATATATATTTGTGCATTTGGTGGTGCATTTGTTCCAATGTCATTACAGTGATTCAATACCCTGAACAAAAACTAAAGCAGATCAAGCCATGCTATTTTCACAACAGCTTAGGTCTATCAATATGCAGAGCCATTTCTGGCAAAGGGGGGTAATAATAGATTTTAAAAAATGCATCATCAAACGATTCAATAAATGTATCACATTAAATGTTCCATTAAATCGATAAATATTCATTTATTTCACAAGACGTTTTTAAATATCAAATATTGCCTAATCTTTTTTATTTCAGTGCTTATTTCAAAATAATGCAAACAATTTTTGTTGTTGTAAATTAAGTCATTAAAGGAAGGCAACTCTGTGAAACATAATACATTTAGCTGAGCCTTTTTTTCAAACAGTTAGGAGGGAGGCTGGGAACAGAGACCGATCCCTCAACTGTTTTAATTTAATTTAATTTAATTTAATGGAAATAAATATTGCAAGATTGATCATTTTTAATTATGAAATCCAGACTTCATAAACCAGAAATATCTGCACAGCCTCACTATTTCCAATACATAGTACTGACACATACATACTGTGCCTCTTTGAAGGCTCTGCTAAACTAGATGTATGCTGTTTTGCAGTGTTGCCTTCCTTTAAACCTGGCTAGTGCATGAATGTGTAGATGATCAAGTAGTTGTATCAGAAGTGTCTGGTTATACAGATACAACAGACAACTTCCAGCCAATCAGAATGGAATACTGACCCGTGGCGTGGATGGTACAGGCTAATACAGTTGTGATATCTGCCTTTGCTAGATCTGGCCATTTTCAGCTTGTGTGGCCTGTGAGAGTGAAGCTTAATGACAGCAGCTTAACACCCCACCCCTCTCATCCTCATCATGTTACATAATCAACATAAGTCAAGCTGCATCCAGCAATTAGATTTGATTTGATATATCATGTTAAGTGGATGCCTAGTAGTGAACTATACCTGCCAGTTAGGCTGTAGGGTGTCGGTCAAACAAACTGGAACTTTAGCTACCATTCAACCCAATGGGTACGTGTTCTAAATCTGAGTGTAGAGACTGGTTGTTTTGCAAGATACTGAAGTCAAACTGTCAGCTTTCTGGGTAGCTGGGCGGGACACACAAAACAGAGGTAATTTCCGCACTCTTTTTTCAAAAGCCGAAACTCACTGGACCCCCTCTGTCAGCTACACCATGGTAACTCACCAGACCCTTCCACTGTTTGTATGGCCAGGCCAGCTCAGAGGAGCAAACTTTTCTTTCCATTATTTTCTGATAAAGAAAATAAAATCAAGAAGAAAAAATCTATTTTCTTTCAGCCCTTTCAGGCAATGAAATTGGATGAGGCCATTGAATTGCATTACCTGAAAGGGTTAAAAACAATTTGATGGACACTGATTTATCCATAGGCTTACCTACATATATCATTTATTACCAATTATTATTATTATTATTATTATTATTATTATTATTGAATATGGCTATCTAATACAATACAGAGTAACAACATTAATAGTTCCACTTACATTTTAGTGGAATTCCTCTTTAACATCATGCCAAACTTGCCCCTATACTTAGCGGTAGCACACGTTGGCACAAAATCCTTTCTGTTGTATTGTTGTTGTGTCTGCTGTTCTGTAGTGCTTATACCAGAGCCAGTCAGACTTCGGTTATACTTCTCTGCATTTTCCCAACAGTCAACTTACTTGTTCTCATTGGTGGAGTCGTATCTAGGGAACGGGTCTGGGTCATTGTCATTGAAATCGTAGCTGGCTGCTGCATCCTACAGGGAACAAACAGAGAGTAAAATGATTGGTGACATTGCAGGCTGCGTGACATCACTACATGCCCATGATGAAGAATGCTAACTTCTTAGTTTATCAGCTGTTTGGACCCTGGACCAACCTGCTGTCACTGAGACAGACTGTGGCTTGCGTGAACTGTGACAAGAGGAGAGGATGATATGATTGAATACTGAAATGGAGCCATTCATTCCAAGGCTGAGGGAGAGCAGAGAGTATGTCAACACTATTTGTTTCCCTCCTGTCAACAGTTATCTGTCAAAATAGAATGGGGGGAAGTCAACTCCATGGAAATGACTCTTTTATATTGGAGCTTGTGTCGCAGTTCTAATGCAACAACATATTTCATGTTTCACATGAATCTTACATGAACTGCGGCTTATAACCCATTTGTAACCTTTGTAAAGAACATGACACATTGATAAATAGATCCTTTTTCTGAAGCCATTATTATTAACTGTTAATACGCAACCTATTGATGCCAAAAGTGTATAAAAAAAATTATAGATAATGAAACACATTTCTAATGTTTTAGGAATATTTGATTATAACAACTTATAGGCAATGTTTATAATCTAACACATTTTAGGTCTATGACTGTAGTGTATTATAGAGCTTCATAAACCACTATTCATATGAATTTGTCTGCGTCAAGTAAAATATGTTTTAGGTAAAGTGATTCATTGCTGAGTCATTGTTCATTCCGGTTTTATACTATGCCTTTTCTGAGTCACTGAGCACTTTTTAAATAACCCCATCTAAATCAATTGCCTTCCAGTATAATTTTAGAATGGCTATCATAAAACTATGCAAATACATGCACAAATGTCTTGATCGTTAAGGATGAACATCTCGCTTGGTTAAGCCTCCCTGATTAATCACTGTTGAGTTAATTACAGCAGGAAGTCGGTTTCATCAGCCCTGTTGTCATACAGTCTCTTTATCTCTCTCTCTCTCTCTCTCTCTCTCTCTCTCTCTCTCTCTCTGTCTGCCTCTCTCACTTTCTCTAAACAGTAGTGCTTGCCTGTGAGTCTTGACAGAAACAGCACTTGTTTGACACCAAACCACACCTTCTTTTATGAGCCTTTTCGAGTCCCTCTCATCCAGAGAAACTGTGACAACACAAGCTGCAGTGAACTCCCATTCAAATTATTCAATATCAGCAACATGTGTCCCCCCCCCC
>OMKL01156218.1:6587-18972 GCA_900302295.1 Parasudis fraserbrunneri | reverse complement strand
TGTCTAATTAAAAATTTTAAATCTCCTAATTTTAATCTTTTATCTGCTACTATTTATATTCCATTCTTTGTGTTATTGTTGTAACGAGAGAGTTATGTTAACTCAAGTAACCTATTAGAACACTAGGATCTGATATGATGTTGATTAATGTGTTAATGTTTGTTTGAAACGTGATTATGGTAACTCAAGTAACCTATTAGAACACTAGGATCTGATATGATGTTGATTATTGTTTTTATACCTTTCCTACTATATGAACTGCATTCGCTGCCTGCCTTACACTGTTTTCATATTATTGATGTAAAGCACTTTGAGCTACAATCCTTGTATGAAATGTGCTATACAAATAAAGTTTTATTATTATTATAAATAATACATTCAGGGGACATTATGGAAAATGGGTTTTTCCTTGTCTTTGTATGGATTTTGCAGTCTGAAATGTTATTTATGCACTTGAGAAAAAAGTAACACAAGTACTCCTTGCCATTTGGCCAGTGCTTTAAGTCTTAAGATTAACAAGCCTACACAAGCTGAGTAGTTTAGAATTATTACCGTGGGTGATGTCACATGGGGGCACATAAGCAATGAAGTAGCTTTGATTAATAGAGCACCTCAGACAAACCATATAACTCCATTATAGGTTTTCTGAAGAACAATGATTTCAGACTTTATTATCTAAATATGGTAAGTTATAGTGTTGTGTTCATTCATAGTTAAAAGAGTACTTTATTGTGATCTATCACATTCACACTTGCAAGTTATTTGGATTGACTTCACAACTGCAAATACATGGGCTTTAAAAATAAATAAATTTAGATAAATAGATAAATAATCTAAATGGAGTTATATGGTTCTTCAGTGCAAGGGCTCATATATTAGCTGTGTTTCGGAGCCAGGAACAGGGCTTACCTAATGTACTGCCCAGTTTGTAAAGGTTTTTTTACTCTGGGGTGTGGGATAGCCGGGCAGGGGAAGAAATAATTAATTTAAAATGTGGTGTGTGAGATACCCAGCAAAAATGGCGTGTTCAATACAAAAAAAATTAAAATTAGATTAATTAGAAATTAGATGTTCCACAGATCCAAGGACGCTGTACAAAATTGTTGAAAAGATACATACTATATCCCCTTTAAAGATGTTCATCAATCAGGTGCAATCAGAACAATTTTGGCCTGACGGTGGCGCTAGAGGAAAATCAAGAGGTTTCTTACTCTTGGAGTCAAGAATCTTCACAGCAAATTGTGACCATATGTCTGATGGGTCAGGATATATGTTCACTTGAAAATTTTAAGTTCAGCCTGATGTTGGTTCTAGAGGAAAGGTCATAGGGTCACCAAAATCAATAGGTTACTAACTCTTGGGGTCATGAATTTTTGCAGGAAATTTTATGGCAATCCAACCCAACAGACACATGAGGGCAAAAATATAGACCCCTAGGTGGAGGTAAAAAGGCTGTATTACCTGAGCAGACAACACCAGCATCTTCAACATGGCCGCAGTCACTTGATCCAAATCCTCTGTGTGGGCAGATAGCGAGGGAACTCTCATGACCACCACACTCAATGTCGTCCAGCCAAACTGGACCAAGTCCCTCGCCAAAGTAGGCTCTGTATCTTACAGCCAGAGGGGTCCCACAGTTCGCCTGTCGGCACACCACCTCAGCCTCCTCCATACCCCAGCGGTCATCGCAAACTGATCCCCACCGCCCTTCATGGTTGACTTCCACCCTACCAGAACATTTACTTGTCCCATTCACCAGCTTGAGCATATTAATGTCTGTCAGATCAAAAGAGTCAACAAAAGAGTGAGGTCATTGACAAAACATCCTAAAATCGCAAGTATTCCATATTACAGTAGATGAATGCTGCCCTTCTAGAACATTTAATGTTTTTTCAGCCATGGGATGATGTATCAAATTCTCATTTTCATCTTTATCGTGTCTTAAACATGTGAACTATATTCATCCAATTTATTTTAAAAGGCCCAATTCATCAATTCAAACCAGGACATATGAGCAGAGTTGAGTAAAATGAAACTCTGCTCACCAACCCCTCTCTTCTGCTCATGTTCCCCTCCACTTCTCCCTATCCTCTCTGCTCTTTACCATTCCCCTGCTTACATGAAGAAGATAACTGTTGTATGACTATTACCTGACTTAGTGTTCTGGCTGTGTTCCGAGCGAGCCGGGCAGCTTCAGACAGGCAGTGCACACTACATCATGCAAGAAAGGTTTTAATCATCCACAACACAATACAACAATCTTAATGTATTTGCGATGCTTGATTCCCCTCTCGGACCAAAGCTATATCTTGGAACTATTTTGTTGAAGAACGTCAGTGTATTGCCACGATTCAAATATCATGCCGCCTAAAAAAATAAATAGTTATCGCTTCGGCCTGAGAGAAGAATCGAGCATCGGCAATACATGAACGTTGTTGTACTCTGTTGTGGATGGTTAAAACCTTTTGGGCATATTGTGGTGTGACTTAAAATACAACAATTCCTGTGTGCCTTTTCTGAAGCTGCCTGGCTAGCTTGGAACACAGCCAGAACTCAAGTCAGCAAATGGCCAGTTAGTAATTGCTATACTAGCAAAAAATCTGAACTATCCCTTTAATATTTGAAAAATAATGAAAAGATGCAGAGCGCGCGTACACATTTCCCAAGGAGCAGTGAGCGAAGTCTGGTCCCTCTCAACTTAATTGTGTAAGTGAACAACAGACAACAGGGGGGTAAAGTGGCCATTTAAACAGCAAATATATTTTTCTGCTAATATTCATTAAGACAACAGTGATTTTTGAGAAGCATGAGGGAGAAAGCAGATATGGGTGGATGAAACAGTTTGCTGTTGGGCTTTATGCACAACACACAGGTCTCCCTCTATATGTAATCTAGGCTATTTCATTCTATTATTGTGCTGCTTCCCTATTATTGTCAGCAATTAATTTACTTTATGTTTGTAGATGATATATAAATTGCCTTTGAAACCAGATGAGCTCATTCTATTTCTATGGCTGGAGAACACTCAGTGCTCGTATTCATTGGCCAACATCAGGGAAGTCATTAAGACATTGTAGGAGTTGTCACATAGGTGAGAAAAGACAAAACAATTGGACATGCTAGATTTTTTGTTGGGGTGTCATGGAGCATCCCAGACACCACATTGCTGTTCTTGGAGCAAGTCACATTTCACAGGGTAAAGGTGCCCAATCGCCGTTCCCAGAGATCATATTAAGTAACATAAAGTCAAAGTAAAGTCCCACTGTTTGTCACACACCTGAGTGTGCGAAATTTCTTCTCCGCATTTGACCCATCCCACAGGGAGCGGTGAGCAGCGGCGATGCCGCGCCCGGGGATCATGTGGTGATCTAACCCCCCAATTCCAACCCTTTACAATGCATTAGATCATAATTTAATGTCTACTCTACATAAACAGACAACTTACAGGCAACCTCTGTATTTCTACCCCTGAAAGTTTATTTCATCAGGATGGATGCTGGGTGGACGAGGAAACAAATTAAACACAGTGTACACACAACAAAAGTAACATGGTGAGAGACATTAAGTGCATTAACAAACTAAATTGAAACTGGAATCATCATTTTCTGTATTATTTTTCAGAGGTACCTTGGCAGGATGAGAGCTCACTATAAAACCTGCAGGAAGTACAAAGAGGAGTATGATATCCCTGTGAGTGCAGTACTACCTGTCTCAGCAACACAGACACAGGACACTCCACATGTACCTATAGGCCCCATCAACATGACAGGGTAAGTAAATACACACTGGCACCAATTTGTACACAGGCAAGAACTGAATAATTCACGCAAGGAGGTTAAGTGATATCTCTGACCCGGCGAAATGACCTGCCAGAGATATGTTAATAAGTTAATAATCATAACTTTTGCTCAGTGGAGAGATGCAAGTCCCTTTGTGCAGAAGACAAGGGTTAGAGCTCAATTCCAATAGTACAAACAGTTGTTGCTTTTTGTGAAGGCTTTATTTTACAGAAAGTCTTGGGTTCAGGTATCGTATTCCAGAGGCTGGAGATGTATCTCTGGGTGGCACATTGTCAGAAAACATGCCCTTACAAAAAAGTATTATGGTACTTTGATGGTAACTTCAGTTTTACCATGGTGCTGCTGCCATGGTAAAAGTCATGTATCGCCATGGTACCACTTTGTATTTAAATAATACCATGGTATAATCCAATTTAAACCATGATACAGATTAGCCTCACAAGCCTGACGAATCTTGCATGATTTCACAATGCAAGATTTTGTTGTGAAATCATACAAGATTTATCTGGCTTGCGAGGCTAGATACAGATGGTATTTCCATATAATTTTTGGTTACTATCATTGTAGGGAAAAAAAGATGGAAATACCATGATGATTTTTTGTAAGGGTGGGCAGGGCCTGGACTGTATCAGTTCAGCTCCATTAGGCATCTATCCTGAAAACCCATCTCTGTGATAAGTGATATTAAGCAGTCTCCCAGGAATATCAATAACTAATCCCCAAAAGCCTAAAATATGTCAACAGCAAAAGCATTTTGAGTTCACATTACAGTGACAGCTTTGTTTGATAGTTTGTTCCCTGCATTGTCCTACTTCTTCCTCTAATCAAGGACACACTGACTATACTGTAGTGTCATAGGGACAAAAGCCTTACATTCAGAGTAAACTCCTTTAGCAGTGAATTGAGTGGCCAAGCTTGCTTACGCAAATATTGAGAGAACATGATTTACAGTGAGCCCACCATATACATTCATTTTTGATTCACATGATAGATCATTACCCTTATTAGAAAATCCCTGGCTTTGAGGTCTGATGAAAACTGAAAGATCTGACAAAACCTTGATTGCTTGAGACATTCTCCCATAAGCAATTCTATTTGACATTCTGTTTAGTTGAGACTGAAAACCTACTCTGCTCACTATGTTTGGCTGATTTTCTTTTAGGAATGCTTTAGCACCACCACAAATGGATAGCAATGGAGACTGAGTGTGAACATGTAAATTCACTCTCAAAGTAGCTAATTTTTTATGAAAGTCGCAGCCTACTGATATGAAAAGCCAGCTTATGATAAGATGGTTGCCAGTTTGACTCCTCAAGCCTGCTGGGAAAATCTGTGTGGGGGGGAAATTAACATGACAGATTGGTAACACATTCTGTGAAGCCTGTGTCTATAATCGTACTGATAAAATGTATATTGTGATAACAAGTATTATAAATACCATAAGTTATAATCATGCATGTACAGTGTTTGTTTGTGTGTGTGTGTGTGTGTGTGTGTGTGTGTGTGTGTGTGTGTGTGTGTGTGTGTGTGTGTGTGTGTGTGTGTGTGTGTGTGTGTGTGTGTATATATATATATATATATATATATACTAAATATATGTAATTATTATATATTTATTTTAGAACAATACTGTTATCGCAAGGTTTTTCATAATGACTTATAACATAGTTTATTATCATACATTCATTACTCACTCACTCAGTGGCTTGTAATCCTATAAGGTATGTTATCTTATATTATATATTATACATATCATTTCAATCATTATAATGTATGACAGTTGTGTTGCCAGTTATCCACATTGTTTTACAAGACAATATGATTTTTGTCTTTAATTATAGTATTATAATACATGATGTGATAAATCATTATGAAAAAGCTTGATAACATATCATGAGTTTTGTGATAAAACATTATGCCATCAGTACACAATTACAACTATATTTATAATGTATTATGATTATCTTATAATGTAGTATATGTATGATTATGGTGCATTATTGAAACACAGGCATCATGTACAGTAGCCTAACCCCCAGCTCTGGTCAGAGGAACTGGTCTGTGGCCATAAGATCCAAGATGAGATTGAGATTATGTAGGCTGTATAACTGTCACTCCCCCTGGCCATTGCTGTACAGTAAATAGTCAATAGTCAATTTTCCTCTTAAACATTGATTGTTTGTTTTCTCAAGGATTCTCAATACTTGAGATAGAGTGGAGAAAATATATAATATCCCCGTGGGACGATTTGCATTCCAGCCAGGAGTCAATAAGAAAATGAACATACAACATACAGTTAGATTGGTAAAGTATTGGTACAGAGGTGTCAAATGGATCGTTTGTTTTCTTGTATTAAAACTTGTATTTAAAATCATACATTCAATATGGGCTCTATATTCGCGAGGTTCAATTTCAGTTCAAGATTTCCTGTCCAATTGTACTATGGAAGTCAAACGAGAAATCATTAAGGAAAATTTCATTGAAATTGCACATACTATAGTGATGAGAGGATGATGATTTATTTGTTCTTTGAAACCTTGGGGACTAGACTTGAATGCTATGCAGTAAACCATATTATCACAAGAAAGAAAGAAAGAAAGAAAGAAAGAAAGAAAGAAAGAAAGAAAGAAGGTGGCTAATGGGATAAAATTGTCGAAGCTTTACAAGTGACTCACTCTTACAGATGAATCATGGAGTGTGACACTGAATATCTTGCATGATATTGCATCTATTTTACGCTTTCTTATGCTTTTCCAGATTGAGCTTTCCAAACCAGCAGATCATGGAAAAAGTTTAAGTTTAATAACTTTTTATCCATATACATATATATATATATATGTGTGTGTGTGTTGTGTGTGCGTGCATGCATGTGTGTGTGTGTGTGTGTGCGTGTTTTAAAGTAAGTTTTTTCTTTTTTCTTTTTTAGTTTTTTTGGTTTGTTGTTTGTTTTTTTTTACAGTTGGTTTTGTTTTATTTTCTTTAAAGTCCAAGAGTGATGCCATTGCCATCAGGATCCGCAGCCTACCGCTGTCCTTACTGCCACCTACAGGACCTTTCAGACATGGCCTTGGTCCACCACTGTGTGAGCTGCCACATGGGAGACAACACACCAGTGGTCAGATCACTTAAATAGTCTGTCCTTCTAATGTACAGTTTAATCTATTTTCGTCCAAAAATCTCACTCTCAACTGTACATTGACACCCACATTGATGTATCTCAATGTTTAACCCCTTTCTGTGTTCTGCAGGTCTGCCCCATATGTGTGGCCACTTCTTGGGGGAATTCCAGCTACTTCAGCCACAACCTCATTGGTCATCTTGTATCCAGGCATAGATTCAGCTATGACACCTTCATGGTGAGAATCTTTAGAGTTCTTGTAGAGAATACAAAGGGTTGCTGTAACAATGAAACAAGTTCATACTGAATAGCCTTGAATAAATAGGATATATTCCTGGAAGTTGTTTGGGAACACAACAACAACTTTTTCCATTAGATGTCAAATGTCAGTATCCTGCCGGGCCATACGATTTCATGGGTTGTAAACCACTTTCACACAGGGGTAAATGGGGGTCTTGAAGATGGCTTATTGGTAGCTTTATGGTCTGCTGTAAAAAGGTTACACTGTATATGTGTGCTTCTTTTGTGTAGCTTTGCAGCAAATGCAGTATTGTTAGTGAAAGGGTAGGCTGCATGCCGGCAAAGTGATGTCATTCTAAAGGCAGTGTGAATTGTTCTGGAGCCAGCAATAACGCTTTTTTGCCACATTTTTTGTGTGAAGAGGGTTGAAAATAGTCATTTTTGTTCTATTCTTTCATTCTGACATTACCTTGATATTACTTTTCTCTATTAAATGTTGTTTTTTCAGAATGTCCATGAAGATGAAGATGCCCAGCTGTGGCTTGCCGTTCAGTTGTCGATGCAGCACCAATTAGCTGCAACAATAAGTCGTTGAGACCATATACAATATCCTGACCCACACAATCAAGCTTTTCTGAATTACATCTCATCTTCACAATCACTTCTTCATTCGCTGAATACTGAGTCAAGGCTGTACTTTGTTACTTTTTGTGCTATCATTTATTCCTCTTCAGTAACATTATTTCACAAACAGCCTCTTAAAATATATGAAATTATTGTTACTAAAACGACTACGCATAACAGGTACAAGGAATGAAGCATACTGTATATGTGCAGCAATACATGCCCTGGGTGTTGAACCCTTAAAAACTACAGTGGAGCAGCTGAGGCGCATCATTGTGTATTTTGCGAAGAAAGTAAAACATTTGGCATACTCATAAGGGAGGTAAGTGTCAGTATTTTGAGCTGTAGAGCTATCAGATATTTGCCTATAGACCCTCGGTGGCCATCTTCAAAATGTCCCCCAATCACTGCATTATGTTTTGTAACAAGTGCCGGCTCACACACTTACCACTTCACTTTTTATTAATCTTTAGGATGGTCCTCTCTATACCCCAGGAGAAAAATACACATGTTGCTATTTATTGCCATGGCATTGTTAGGTAAACTACCTACTTATATCTCCAGCCTTTTATCTTTTTACACCAGCAACTGCAGCACTAGATCTACTAATTGGATTCTCTTAAATGTCCCCAGGGTGAATTCAGAGCTTGCTAAAACTGCTTTCTCCTTTTATGCACCTTGGGCATGGAATGAGCTACAGAAGCACTCCCACCTTTGAATACCTTTAAAAGTCCTTTACTGCCCTGAAGGAAACATGTTGTTGTTTTACCTTGACTTGAAGTGTACTGTGTTATGGATATCACTGGTGTGGCCTGTATGCCTCTCTTCTATTTTCCCACCCGTGTGTAGCTTTTATGTATTGTATCTGTTCTATCATGTGAAATTGTTTTTGCTGCCGCCTTGACCAGAACTCCCTGGAAGAAGAGATCAATGGGACCTTCCTGGCTAAATAAAGTAAATAAAAGAAAAGATTCAAGATTCAAGATTCATTTATTGTTATGTTCATAGTTAAACAGACAGTTTTGCCATACAATGAAAATCTTACTTTGCTAGTCCTCCCTTCAAACAATATAAAACACACATCTAAACAGTCTTAACTAAAAAAGAAAAGAAAAAAAAAAAAGCAACTTAAATACAGGGTATTATATGGAGAATTAAAAAAAAAAAGAAGGAGAAGTGTTTAGACGATATTTACAAGGGATAAGTGGCGTTTGACAGTTATTGCACATTTCCATAAAAAAATAAATAGGTACTATAAATCATTTTGAAAAACGCTCATATACTGAATGACTTTTTGTTTTGTCTTATTTGATTTATTTTAAATTTTGGATTATTGGTGTTTATTAAACATTTCCAATTTCTTGCCTAAAACATTTTCATTTATAACATACGCACTGTTTCATGATTTTTTTTTTTATCATTTACAGAATGATAAGGGTGTATTGTATTTAATTAATGTTATTAAATCTTAAAAATAAAAAAATTTGCGTACTGTATTGGTGGTAGTGAACTGGAAGAAAAGATTGTATGTATTTGGCATTTGTGTGTTGGGAATTTGGGTCTTGTTGTGAATACAGCAATGGGTGATAGGTTAAAATGTTTGAATTGGTGTCTTTACCAGTGGTTTGTGTGTTTACCTGTTTAAATGCCCATATTAAATAGTTGTTAGGAAAGTAGACATAAAGCTGATTTTATTATGCCCATAATCTCACACATATCCCAAACCTATAAAACTGTCTTGTACAAATTAATTCAGCTCAGTGAAATGATGAAAATGAGAAAATACCATGGCCTTCATCTGCAGGAAACCTGTATGAACGTGTATACATTTCTTAGAAGATATTGGCTAAAATGAAGTTAATTTTTTTCCACAGGCTTTTTCTACTTCTGTCAATTATTGTCAATTATTGATTGGAGATCACATGCACTTTGATCTTTATCTTTTGGCACCTTTGCGTTATCGTCATTTACAAGGTTTCCTTAAGGTGCAGGGCTAAGTCTCTTCAAGTGTCCAGTGCAGGGGGGACACTTAATCACTCAAACATGAGGGGAAGAAGAGCTACACATGTATTTATTCTTCACACTGTATATCTCTTATGTGGCACTATCCTTTGTATGGTGAGAAATGTCTTTGTTTTGTGGATTTAATATAACCTATGCTAATTGCATACAGTATATAGTTGTTATAATTTGTTAGTGTGTGTGTGTTTTGCCTATTTGAGTTGACTTATTATTGCCAATTAGTAACTATTATTATTATCTCTTTTTTTTCTTGCTCAGCCTACATCAAGAGTATTAGGTATGTGTTTGTGTAAGCAATAATATGAACAATTATTTCCTTGCTTATTTGTCTTGAACTCCATAATTTCTGATGTGGTGACGAATCATAAGTTAGTGCAGTTATTTGGGATAGTACTTATATTGTATATTTTCAAATGTACTCTACAGAATATGATGTTGATGGTGGGCAGGACCTTGATATTTTTGACATCAATGAAGGTTTGAAAAATATCATTTTCTACATTGCTTTTGTTATTTGAGTATTTGATAAAATCTTATACTGAAGTGCTTTGTTCTTGGTCTCTATAGAGGCAGGCTTGAATCTCATGGAGGGTGATATTGTGCTTGATGAGGTACATTTTGATCAAATGTATGTCATAAAATGCATTACGTTGGCTGTAAATTATTCTTACTACCCTTCTGATTGTTTTCAATGACTGCTGCAGAGACAAGGTCGTAATTCCATAATAGGAGATGAGTACAGGTGGCCAAAGACAGTTCCTTACTACATGGACGACAGCTTAGGTAAGACAGCCCCTGTTGAAACACTTGAAAGCATCTGTAATGTCATGGAGAACTATTTCACATTGACCTGAACTGAGAAAATATCTCTACATATTTAATATAGTCTTGAATATTGACCATTTATCCCCTAGGCATATATTCGAGCATTTAAGTAAGTCTTGTGTAAGTGCATGACAAACCCTTGAACCTTGAGCGACCATGGATAATTAAAACCAGGCCCTCCATGAATTTGCACTGTGTTATGGTCCATCATTTTCAAGTGGTCTGTAAGGTTTGGAAGGCATACATTTTTCATCATTAAAAGAATATATTCTCTCCTCTCTGCAGAGATCAATGCAAAAGGTGTGATTCTGAAAGCCTTTGAACAGTACAGGCTTAAGACCTGTATCGACTTCCAGCCCTGGGCCGGGGAGTCAAACTATATTTCCATCTTTAAAGGAGGCGGGTAAGCCATAAGCGCAGTGTTTTTTGTATGCATTTCTTAGATTCATGATACACAAAATTATATCTCAAAAGATTGGAGTTTAACAGCAATAACCTTGATAATATGGATGGTAGCACTCTGTGATGTTTGAGATGGAGAATATGAATGATAGCTCTCTGTAATGTTTGATAATACAGATTGTGTGTCTCTGTGATTATTGGTTGTAGATGCAGAACACCTCATGAACCAGCAATGTCATTAACTCACTCAGTCAGTCATTCACTAATTCATTCACTCACGGTTAGCCACTCTAGTGGCAGCTGCCAGACATGACATTATGAATGCTCTGCGTCTATGACACTTGTGTCCTTGTTATTAGATGTGAAACACCTCATAGAACGGTTAGCCCCTTTGTCCCCTAATGGAGGCTCACAGGCAGTAACACACTGCGTAAGACCAGTTCAATCCATGCAACGGTGCTTTGCATCTGTGACACTGCGCGTCCTTGTTTTCGTATGTCGTCCGTAGCTGTTTCTCCTCCGTGGGCAACCGACGAGTCGGGAAGCAGAGGCTGTCCATAGGGGCCAACTGCGACCGGATTGCAACCATCGAACACGAGTTCCTTCACGCTCTGGGGTTCTGGCACGAGCAGTCCAGGTCGGACCGCGACGATTACGTCAGCATCATGTGGGACCGCATCTCAGAGGGTATCGAACCTCTCACTCCTGAATCAGCTATACATCCACTTGTGATGACTTCACTCATCACGACACCCATTACGCCATGAAGTCTCTTTCTATATATCCCTAGTCTACTGTACATCATCATGACTTGGGGTCAATATTAGGATGTTTGACACTGATTCCCATTTTGTCTCTTTATGCTTGCATGTTTTTAATATTATTCTTTCAGCTCGCAAATTGGTTATATATTTTAAAAGATAAAAGGATACCACTATATGTAAAGCCATAGAGACCTGTGAAAGTAGAGAGTTTGGTGTATCAATGCCATGAATGAGGAGAGAAGCTTGGTTCAGGTTCAAAGAACAGGTTTATTTATTCATAAAATAATTCCTAGCGTACAGTATCTATTAAAGGGCCAGAGAAATCCAGTGTTGATCTGTTCTTGTTCTTGAAGGTTGCCTTGAACTTGAAGCTTGGCTCAATCCTGGTGTCAATGGAGGGGAGGATGAGTCCTCTGTCAACATGCCAGCTCAAAAGTGGTGGGCTCTCTTCCTTCTAATGGAGGCAGCTATATGTACCATTTAATACATATACTGTGAGCCAAGGAATGAGAGCAGGAAAGCTAGAAATCACCCAAGCTATGGGTTTAGATAGGAGGCAGAGGGAGATGCACCAGTGGGTAAGAACCCCC
>OMKL01156212.1:0-32957 GCA_900302295.1 Parasudis fraserbrunneri | reverse complement strand
AAGGAAACAACATTTAGCTAATTATACGGGATGGGTCTAACTGTCTCTCAGCGCACAAACAGCCTCTGTAGGCTCTGTGCCCGAATGGAACGTGCATCACATTCACGTTCAATATGATGAAAAAATAATCCTCTTCTGATTCTGTGTAGAATCGTAGGTCGCTGTCTCTTGGGTGTCTCGTCCTATAGCCTACCCATCCTTAATTATGCTGATTTAACCGTCTGATCATTTTGTAAGAGGGTAGCCTGCACACCTAGCTGATACCTGCATAGGCTACTAGTCCCAGGGCTGTTTATGACACACTGCTTAGCATGCAAATGTGAAACGGGGTACTGGGTGAAAGCCCGCCAAAAAAGCAGGTGTGCGAAAGAGCTACACAGGACAAGGATTCAAGAGATTCAAGTTTAAACCAGCAAGCCTGAGTGTGACTGGATGACTGACAAAATGATTGATGTCTTTGTCTGGGTTGGCAAACTCGTGCAGCGATCGACTCCGATTTGATTATATCAGAATCCAGAATAACCATCACCTCTTCCCTCTGCAGATCCCACAGTGGTGTGTGGACATGGTGAAAGGCTTGCCTGGTCCTAAGCGGGCTGTGGCCTGTACTCAGCCCAGGAGAGTGGCAGCCATGAGTGTGGCTCAAAGGGTGGCAGATGAGATGGATGTCATGCTTGGGCAGGAAGTGGGGTACTCCATCCGATTTGAAGATTGCAGCTCTGCCAAGACTATCTTGAAGTAAGTGCATGTAGTTGAAGTCTGCAAGTCTATGCCTATACAGCAATCAATCTTCCAGTTGTTTAAATCCAGCACATCTTAATCTATCAATTGTTATATCTTTGTGCAGATACATGACAGATGGTATGTTGCTCAGAGAAGCCATGAATGACCCGTTGCTGGAGCGATACGGCGTTATAATCCTGGACGAAGCTCACGAGCGAACTCTGGCCACAGATATCCTCATGGGAGTCCTTAAGGAGGTGGTCCGACAGAGATCAGATCTGAAGGTATTTGTCAACACCTGATGGTTGTAGGGATGACCTCTGTTGGTCGACCAATGGTTTGTTTGATCTTTAAGCTGTCAGTCGACTGAGATTACTTTTGGACAATTGCTAGAAAAAAACAACCATAGTGCCCAATAAATGTAAAAAAGAAAAAGGTTAAATATAGGAGGAAGAAATAAAACAAGTGCATTGTTGCTTTCTATGTGCCTTGAAAGCTGGCATTTCACTAGCTTAAACCATCTCTTACAGCATGATGACAATTGGGTAATTACCCACGGAGCGACATGTATCAGTGGGAAAGAGAGCATGACTGTTTGATAGAATAATAAGACCACCAGCATATAATTCTAGAGCAGACCTATTCATTCCGAAGGCCATAGAGATGCCACAGCAGCCTATATCACTCTGAAACATAATCTAGCCTCAAGTTTGTTGTCAGACTTTTTACTTCATATAAACAGCTGTCAGCTGCCAAAATTGTCAACAAACTGATAATTGTTTAACTATCTTTATAATATATACATTTATTTCTGTTTTATTTTCTACTGTTTGACCTTTCTTTTGAAATGGGCAAATTAACATGAACATAACATTTTGGGCTAATTTGATGTATAATGGACAAGGGCAACTGCTGATTGAGTTTGTCTTCAGCCTGCTGTGGTTAATGTTCCTTATTTATTGCACAGTTCTGTTGTTAATTGATATTTAAAACTTCTTGCCTTGTTTCGTTTTCAATTTCCATTATATTATTTAGCATACATGTTTACATGCATTTATTCCCCGTGTCAGTGTTGAAATGAATTATAACGGCGTCATTAATCTGCTGTCCACTTGCAGAGGTCGGGTCATGGCAATAAAGTCTACGTGTGTTTTCATAGAAATTGGCTCTAATTAGTCTTTATGCTGTCTCTGGCTACTTCTGCTCTATGCTGAGGCAAAAAAAAAAAATAGGCAATAGACTAGCTAGTTTTTATGACAACACATCTCTATGAAAAAACACGTGCAAAAAATGTAAACCAACTGACGTGTGCAAATCTTTTTTTGAACCAATCAATTCGTTAGGAAGAAAGAGGACTTTTGGTTGTCCTAGATCTTTTTGGTTGAAGGACATCACTGCATGTTTGGTGGCCCCTGCTGTTTACCTGCCTAATTCTATCTAATTTATAGGCAATTAAAATGTTGAATAAATAGGGTGGGTTCTGAGACACATAATATTTTATAAGGGTCTCCAAATGGCTAAAATGTCTTTCACTTCCTTCTTTTGAGGCTGCTATATCAGAATGAAAATGCTTGACTCCCAACCGTTGCTTAACTAGAACTAGAACTAGTCTAAAAGTCAAGCTGATTTATAATCTTTTGTTATTCATCGTAGCCTACATATATCTCCCTGCTTTTTTAAATGTTCATCATTCTCGTAACGATTTTAGAGAAAGAGACAAGTGAAAGCTCTTATGAATGTCTTGGCCACCATTGGAAAGCTGTACAGAAAATGTCCCCACTGACATAGATTGCACATTTTCTCTGCTTGTTGAGACATAAATCCCAGAACTATGCAATCATATTCAGAATTCCATACTTGTAGAATTTCTTGCAAATACTTTGGATTACCTTGTGAATACGTAGTTTGCTTTAAAGACAAGATCTTTTAACATTTTAACGTCCAGAGTTAATGCAGGTTCATGGAGAAACGAAATGCATTTCCATCAGTGGATGTCTTATTGTTTCTCTCGCTATTTGATCTTTCTAATGGTATGCATACAATTGAATGCTGTATTTTGTTATTGATTCTTTTTGCTGCCTTTTTTTGTACTGAAAAAGTAGACTACAGTTTTCCCCCTGATCTGAAATCTGAGGAATCGGAGTTGATACATGACTCAATATCCATCCGTGGTAGTGAAGGCATCATACTGAATACACTTCAACTGAAATGTTTCATGAAATTATGATTTGATGAAATTGATCAGTAGGATTTGTAGATGCGAAGCAGCATCTCTGACTGGCGATGTCACTAACTCGCTCATGCAGTAACTCACTCCCTCCCTCCCTCACGGGAGTTTGTTTGGAACACGAGTAACACCCCTTTTCCTTCACATACAGGTAATTGTCATGAGTGCCACGCTAGATGCAGGGAAGTTCCAGATTTACTTTGACAACTGCCCCCTGCTGACTATCCCTGGCCGGACACACCCTGTCGAGATCTTTTACACCCCCGAGCCAGAGCGGGACTACCTCGAAGCCGCCATCCGCACCGTCATCCAGATCCACATGTGTGAGGAGGAGGAAGGGGACTGCCTTCTCTTCCTCACTGGGCAAGAGGTAAGACTGACCACGTTTGCATACAGCCCGGAAATCCAGATAATGGAACTGACTGAGCCCGACTCCAAATGGAACGGCCTCATCTAAACACTTGAACAGGTTGAAGGACCTGTGTTACCCTTTTGAAAAAAACGTTCAGGGGGAACAATTTTAGCCCGATGGCTCCATGTAGATGACTTATCCCATCAGACAAGTGCCAATTGCATTTGCCGGCCAGTAATTTATACTACCTTTAGGCTACCAATTTTCCGTAAAAGAAGAGGGAGACATCCATTTAGATGATAACATGCTGTAGATGTGTAAACCGATATCTATGTGATCTCTGCATGTAAACAGTTGACCCACTCCATCAATTTGAACTGACAACCCAATTGCAGTCTCCATGGTTCCTGTTATCACCAGTGTGATTGGTCCAGTTTCACAACGATCATTTTAATTTCTTCCAACCACTGAATTGAATTCCAACTCTCTTTCAGGAAATCGATGAAGCCTGTAAACGGATCAAGCGTGAGGTGGACGACCTTGGACCTGAAGTCGGAGACATCAAAATCATTCCACTGTACTCCACACTTCCCCCACAGCAGCAGCAAAGGATCTTTGAACCCCCTCCTCCGAGGAAGCCCAATGGCGCAATAGGAAGAAAGGTATGTTTTCAACGCAGAAGGAATTAATTACACCACCACAGCTGAATGTAATCCCTACATCAGGGCAAAGCTCCAAGGTGAATTTGCCTTGAACTAGCTTTTGTTTCTCAAACTGGCAACTTGTGACCATGTAGGGTGGTCTGTTTGACCGGGCAGAGGAGATACATTTGAGGCCAATGTCCATTTCCACGCTTAATAAATAATCCACCTGAACACAAAACTGCTTCGCTAGCACAGTCATCTTGTAACCAAGATATTCGCTGATGTTTCATACAAGAATTCACCAGTGCAGAGACATTTCATGTGGACACTATCCATGAGGGAATTCTGGGCTGCTGTCTTGTCAACTTAACAGTAACCTTTAAAATCTGGTTATTTTGAAATCATATTTCCACATAAATCTATCTTTTATGTAGGGTGTACACATCAATATAGAATTATCCATATTCTTATTTATTTGTAGCATCTGACTAAACCCTGCTGTTTTCAATAAAGGGGCTTTTGGTAGACATGACCTAAATTGTCCTTATTTTATATCCTCTCTCACCATTTGTAGTGAGTAAACTGTGTTGATGTACAAACCTGTTTTGATACACTAGTGAACTATGTTCACTTTTACTGATTGCTGCAGGTGGATTTTTCACAGTGCATTGATCATTGCAACCTATTGCGTTTTCCCCAGGTTGTGGTGTCAACAAACATCGCTGAGACTTCCCTGACAATTGATGGTGTGGTGTTTGTCATTGATCCTGGATTTGCCAAACAAAAGGTAAGAGGCAAAATCTTTTCATTGCATATAAACCAACTCGCAACTCTGGGTTTTATATTTTACCACAATTTGCGTTGTCTAGAATCTGTATTTAGTTGGAAGGTTCTGTAAAATTCATAAGCAAATACTGATGAGTATTGCTCCTTTTTGGAAGCCATCATAATTTAAGAAAAGAAAACTGTGGAAATTGCAGGTCACCACTTCTACTTTAAAATCCTTTCCAATGTGCTTCCAGGTGTACAATCCTCGTATCAGAGTGGAGTCTTTGCTTGTCACAGCCATCAGTAAAGCCTCTGCCCAGCAGAGGGCAGGCCGAGCCGGCAGAACACGTCCAGGGAAGTGTTTCCGCCTCTATACAGAGAAGGCATACAAAACAGAGATGCAGGTAAGCCATCATAGTTGGAAATGCCTTTACCACTACCTGTACTGTATGCAAATGTATTAAGTTTAAAGGTAGATGAAAAGTTAAAGGAGCCAAGCCCAGTTGGCTTGAGTTGTGGAAATGAATATTACTATGGTCAGCCAGCTGATGGTTATATGGTATTGGTTATTTTTTCCCAAACTTGTCATAGTGAGGGATACATTTAAAATATTGTAAACTCTCCCTCACCAGGATAACACGTATCCTGAGATTCTGCGGTCCAACCTGGGATCGGTTGTGCTGCAGCTGAAGAAGCTAGGCATTGATGACTTGGTGCACTTTGATTTCATGGACCCACCAGGTGAGGAATACCCTTCCAATTTGATTGCAGTGGCTGACATCCCCATATTCTGCCAGACCCATTTAAACTTTCTCCCTCTCTCTTCATCATTATAGCCCCTGAGACACTGATGCGGGCCCTAGAGCTGCTGAATTATCTGGCAGCACTCAATGATGACGGCGACCTGACGGAGCTGGGCTCCATGATGGCCGAGTTCCCCCTGGACCCCCAGCTGGCCAAGATGGTCATTGCCAGCTGCGAGTTTAACTGCTCTAACGAGATTCTTTCCATCACTGCCATGCTGTCAGGTAATGCCCAGGACTGGGCTGACATCCACCCTGCCTACTGTAGGCCAGGACCATCAGAAAACCAGGGTCTAGAGATTTAGTCTTGACAACCCTGCCTTTTAACCACAGTGTGATCCTAAATGTTTGGGCTGTGATCCATTCTTACACATTTTGGCTCTGCGCTTGTATCACGTTGGATGTCAAGTGATGCCATAATGATAATACAGCGTGAACGTCTAGAAATGTGTTGGTAATTGCTATCCAGTTACCTTTGGAGCTGACCATAGCTATACCCCTTGACATCTGCCTGGAACAAACAAAAAATAATCAGTGGTAGCAAGGTACCAGAAGTGTTGGTTGATTGATACAAAAATCCAGAGGGCACTGATTTTACCCTTTGGATTATCTAGAAAAATACTTGGAACCTACTTTTTCGCAACCCTAGACAACGAACCGGTCTATCTTAATAGGCAAATGAATATTAGAAATAATATTATGTTAAATGTGCACTATTTTTGGAATTTCCTTGTTGATGCATGCCACTGAAACCATTCCAACTGCATCTTGGAACATGTGCACATGCGTATTTCATGAGTTGGAAAAGTTAAGCACCAGCGTTTCAGTTATTTGGACATTTCACTGGTTCAAGTGCCATCCATTACATTGAGCCTTGGATAAACAAGGTTATAATATGTAAGCGTTCTTTGGATGTCAACAGTTACCAATGTAACAAGTTGAAGGTTTTCTACATTTTTGATTTAAAACGAAGTTTTTAGGCCACTGTCTAGGCCTAAGTGTTTATTCATTACCAATAAGTCAGTTTTGTGTTTTTAAGTCTTTATTCACCAAAGCAAATGGGTAGGGCAGGAACCACTTTCATTTCCTCTTTCATTGTTCAGCTGAACATGCTTTTCTTTGAATCTTGTGTACTGATGAATGCCTTGGGCTAAATATACATTATCTGCTTTGAATTATAGATAGTATTCCATCAATGGTCTATGATTATGGCTAGGCTATAATTAGGTTCTGGTGTAAGCAGAGGTGGAAAGAGCTCTGAAATATATTGCTAGCAGTGTTTACCACAGGTTGAGAATTTGCTTGTGGTGGTGGGTGGCGCGGTGTGTGACAGCGCTAGGGATGTTACGATATGAGATTTTGATGGTACGATTAATGTGTGAGGAAATATCACGGTTTTCGCGATTATTATACATTTTGTTTTTAAGATTAACATATATATATATATACTGTATATCAGTATCTTCCTTTTGAATAAAACAGGCTTTTGCTAAATCAGGATTGTGAAAGGTAATTAGCCTAATCCATGTCAAAAAGAGTAGCCTATATCACACACACACACACACAGAATGGCTTATAGCAGACTTAATGATTTTAGAATATTTCAAATATAGCTAATGAACTGAAATATGTATTATTATCATCAGCTAGCCAGTTAGTTTTTATATGTGTAACGTTTGGCTACTTAAATCATTGAACATACAGAGAGAGAGGGTCTCGGGCTCAGCCCCTCACTTGGAGCTGGAGAACAAACTATATCCACAAAATAAACTCAAATGAAAATGAAAGTAAAGTCGCCCAGAGGACTGCTCTGCTGTGAGCTGCTCCAGGGTCAGCTGAACTGTTTTGGGGCCAGCTTAGTTAGCAGCTAGTTTAAGTTTTTACCATGACTGCGGCATATAGGGATGGATGGTGATCTCGAGGATGCAAAGCATGTTAAACGCATTGGACCCGTTGCCAGTCACTTTTTGTCGGCATGTTTTGCAAATTGGATATCTGTCTTCAACAACCTCCTGGTCATCCTAAATGCTCCCAGACTACCGATTCAAGTTGCTTTTTTGGTGGATATACACTGGGATGTTGGTTCATTCTGCCATTTGCACAGCATGTCTGGCTGTTGGTGGGAGTGGCACTCGCACACAGCAGAGTTTTCACCGCTCACAGAAACGGCATAACTCGCAAGAGGAGTTGTCACGGGGCAATGTCGAACACAGGGTGAATAGCTAGATATCGTAGCTTATAAAATTGAAGGTCCGCTGGTCTGTGTGCATTATGAAATGACAATTGCACGTCTTGATTGACGTGGAGTTAGTCAGGAGTAATTTAATGTGTCTAGAAATAATTAATGTAAATGAGTAACTCAATAAAATACAGAAGTAATTATTTCCTAATAAAAATTCAAGATGTTTTATGCATGAAGTGTTACAAAATGGACCCCTCCACCCCCAAAATTAACTGATAACCCAATTTGGTGTGCTCCTTCGAATATAATGTGACCAGTCATTATGAGCACAGGGTCAATGAATATTCACCTTTTTTAATCGTACCAACAAAGCTGGTATCAGTTACGGGAGGTTAAGTCTAGAGTGTCACTGTGTCCAACACTTGTATGTCTAAAAGTAGGAGTAAATACTTAAAGCATTGCAAAGTCAAATTACAGATGTTGTACAGAGCAGTTGTAAGTTACTTTCCACCTCTGGTTGTAAGTGTATAGCTCCATGTTGTCTTGTAGGCCTGGTATTTACTTCTGCATCTTGGGTTGTTAGACATTGCTGCTGTCCCTAACACTTTATAGTTGTGTGAAAACTCTTTGTTTTGCAGATGTGGTTAATTGACCCCCCTCTACAAGCTAATAGCCAAATACTGCGCAGTTGGGAATGACCCCGAGAAAGACTGCAGAGTCCCCTTTGATACACCTTGTGGTCCTGCCCTGTCCCAACGCTCTGTCGAGAACCCTAGCATCATAGGCTTTGCTCCACTGTTTATGAATGCTTGACTCATCCCTATGGGCGGCTTTGTTGGGGCCCATACCAACCTTGTTTAGTCCCACAGTGCTTTGTCCGCCCCACGGAGGCTAAGAAGGCAGCAGACGAGTCCAAGATGAGGTTCGCACACATCGATGGGGATCACTTGACGCTGCTCAATGTCTACCATGCCTTCAAACAAAGTAAGCACACTTTACACACATACTTGAAGGGAATGCCATCCATTTTAAGAATTCATTGTTATTCCTGTGCCCTATTACAGTTCAGTCAATATGTGTGAACATGTGTCATTCTCTCCTCAAGCTAAAAATTGTAGAGGACCTCTCTACCTGTCCATCCCCCATCTGTAAAATCTAGGGCTGCACCATAGAGCTCCATCATATAGACCATAGCTCCATAAAATGGCTCCACAAAGTCATTGCCCCATCCATTGTCTAAAGAGAAGACCCAGATTGTACATCCAGGTGACCTCACAAACGTAAGGGTTTTCTCTCTGATTTCTAGCTTTAGGAGAGTGGTGCAGGTTCACACATATTGACTGAACTGTAATAGGGCACAGGAATAATTGTGGGGCGACAGTGGCTCAGGAGGTAGAGCCGTCGTCTGGTGATCTGAAGGTCCCCGGTTCGATTCCCGGCTCCTCCTGGCAGCGTGTCGAAGTGTCCTTGAGCAAGACACTTAACCCCTAACTGCTCCCGATGAGCAGGTTGGCACCTTGCATGGTTGCCTCCGCTGTCGTTGTGTGAATGTGTGAGTGAATGGGTGAGTGTGAGGCATAAGTTGTAAAGCGCTTTGGATAAAAGCGCTATATAAATGCAGTCCATTTACCATAACAATGAATTCTTAAAATGGGTGGCATTCCCTTTTTAAATCTGGTAACAACTTTTTTGTAAATGTGCATCAGACATGTATGTTGTGAGTTATCAGTCACACCTCTTTTGGTTACGAACAATTGCAGTGTAAAATTATTTATTTGGTACAGAACTGTTTGCATAATGTTTACTCTTATGTATAATGTAGAATTTATTTTCGGAAGTAAAGGTTAGGCCGATATTGAATTGATCAGGGCTTATTTGACTAATCCTTGGCCAAGCCATGATCATTTCGAATGTTTGCTGTTTCTCTCCCAGACCACGAGTCCAACCAGTGGTGCTACGACAACTTTGTCAACTACCGTTCGCTGATGTCAGCAGACAACGTGCGCCAGCAGCTATCCAGGATCATGGACCGCTTTAACCTGCCCCGTCGGAGCACAGAATTCACCAGCAGAGATTACTACATCAACATCCGACGAGCACTCTGCACTGGCTTCTTCATGCAGGTCAGCCAACGAATTGATTTAAGTGTTTTAAGTCTTGTAGTACATCAGAGAAGAGTTCACGATGTCCTGCTCTACCTACAAGATAGAGCTACTTGGTTTGTTCACCTGAAAAGAAGGATGCACCGATACCTGTTTTTTTTTTTTTTTTTTGCCAACCAACGTAGCGCAATGCCACAGCTCATTGGCCACAGTTGTCATTAAGTGATAATCATCTGGCTAGTTGATTACATTTAGCTGTTGGCTGTTAATTGCCAACCAATCAACAAGTGACGACCAATTAACATTCATAGGAATACTATGAATATTCAATTCGATATTCAGCTACTGTTGTGAGTTTGAAATGGACAGCCAGCAATTTGATATTATTAACTAAAATAATAAAGATTCATTATAATAACAATAATAAAACTTTATTTGTATAGCACATTTCATACAAGGATTGTAGCTCAAAGTGCTTTACATCAGTAATATGAAAACCGTGTAAGGCAGGCAGCAAGTGCAGTTCAGTAGGAAAGGTATAAAACAATAATCAACATCATATCAGACGCTAGTGTTCTAATAGGTTACTTGAGTTATCATAATCTCGTTAAAACATTAATACAAAGGATGGAATATAAATAGTGGCAAAAATTGTCCAGCACAACAGCAGTATCCCCTGTCCAATGTCCGTTAGTCAGTGTTCTATCTGTCAATGTTGAATGTTCCTCGGGGCAAATTCATTGGCTGTGCAACCTGGGTAGTGTGTGCGCTGGTCAGAGATCTAAAGAAGCTAATGTGTTCTAAGAGCACATCCACGGCAACTGCGGTAGGAGAGACAAAGAAACACTAGATGTGGCTACCACGTGCTGTGTGGATGGATAGGAATTCCTGGCTCGCCTGTGTCACAATCACCTTCTCAATTAGGGATGTGTGCAAATTCACTTTTTCATGGCCTCTTCGTTGATGGGTGGTCTGAATGATTAACCAAATAGTCAGTGAAAAAAAACAAAACATTTTCTCACCATGGCTACTGATACAGCCAGCCTCTCTGATGCATTGAGGAGCCATGTGTGTTGGACTGCACAATGGGTTATTCAGCTTTCAACTAATCATACTTCACAGCTTTTCTTGATCCATGTTACACATATCTTGGACCGACTTCCAAAACGATCCATCCTCCTGTTGGATGGTGGTGGTCGCACATAGGACTCTTTTTTCCTTTCCTCTTCAGTGAAACGAGTTTGACAAGGAGATGCATTTGTTTTCATTCTTTGGTTTATTTTGATGAGAGCTATATGTGGTTTGTAATTCCAAAGGACAAAGAAATGTTATGAAAGGAGACGCTTGCATGACAATAACAAGCTTTCAGCATTGCTACTTAAAAGTTATGTCTGTAGTTGCTGATGTAACTGTAATGTGGGTTACAGACCAATTCCGATTGTGTTTTAAATCGGCCAATACAGATTGTCTGCTGATACATTGGTGCATCCCTACCAAAAATGTTTACTGACACTAGAATCCCCACAATCTCCTGCAAAATTTCTTTTTTTCGCTAATTTCTTTTTTCATTTGCAGGTGGCTCATTTGGAGCGCACAGGTCATTACCTCACAGTCAAAGATAACCAAGTGGTTCAACTGCACCCGTCTACAGTCCTGGACCATAAGCCTGAGTGGGTGCTTTACAACGAGTTTGTCCTCACCACCAAGAACTACATCCGCACCTGCACAGACATCAAACCAGAGTGGTACGTGTACATTTTGTAAATATTTATAATATATAAGTCACATTATACAGTTGATTTTGAAGACGTTATTATGACAGTTTTAGCAAAAAGGGCCGGATTCAGAGTTCAGATAAATTCATGCAATTGTTAAAATTGATTAACTGATCATTCTCCTTTTTGTTTGTCTTGTGTCTTTTTGTTGTGTATTTTAAACTATTGTACCTCTATCATTGGAATTGAGGGCCAACCCCTCGATGATTTTTTCAGATTGAAATAAAGGTTGAATGAATTTGAAAAAATTATTAGACATGCAGTAAAGCAATGCATCTTAGCAGGTTAGGCTACATTATGGCTCTCAATTGACATTAATACATTTTAAATGAAAGACTATTTGGTTTATATTTTTATGAAATCAGTAATATACAATGCAGTTTGCATTTAGCCTAAAACTGAGTTGAATTGGCAAATTATTCAAAATAATTTGTATATCCATTCAGTTATTCCAGTGTCCTGAGTAGAGTGACAATTGGTAACTACAAATTAACCTTGTTGCTTGATTTACATCGGCAAAATGTTTTGTCCTTTTTGACAAATTGTTTTTTTTAAGCTTAGACTAGCTGTTATGTGCAAGTGCACAGAAAACTCTCTGATTTAATTGTACATATACATAATAAAAATGGCAACGTGTGCGCCACATTCAAATGCTGGTTCAAGATTTTAATAGGTGGTTGCAATCAAAGCTTAAAATTAAGTCAGTATAGCCCTACCTCCCGGTGTAATGGGGAGTGGGCAAAACTGTCAATGTTGGTACAAGTAGTACAAGAAGTCTTTATCTGAATAATAATTTCTTCCCCTTTCTTACAGGCTGGTGAAGATTGCTCCACAATACTATGAAATGAGTAACTTCCCACAATGTGAAGCTAAACGACAGCTGGAGCGAATTGTTGCCAAACTAGAGACCAAGGAATATTCCCAATACTGAATAACGGCAAAGAGAAAATTGTACTGGAAAATAATTGCATATTAGTTTTTAGATCTTTCAGTCTGTATCATCGTACCTTAATGTTTCAGATTTCATGGTTTGATTTTTATATTAATATTTTGTTTGCCGTTTTTTTTCTGTCATTGTTCATTCTATAGCTAAGTGTGCTGTTAGATGAAATATCAGCATCAAATATTAAACTTCTCTGATAAAAGATTTTCAAAAGGAATATCATGTCACTTGGCTGAGGTCGACTTTCCTCTAGGAAATTACAGAAATCTTAAAGGCTGTGTACATGCCTTGTTTCTTTAATAAAGGAGCTTTGACTTAAAATTTCTGTACAATATACTGATCGATCAGCAAATGATGAAGCCTATCATCATTAAACTTGATATATGTTCAGTCTCATGGATTTTATTTTATTTTTGCTTTCTATGTCATCTTTGGATACTGTATTGTGTTACATAGTAGCTTTAGGATGTGCTGACTTTGAAATATAGTTCATAATGCTAAAACTTTGTAATAAAATAATACAAACTGATGCAGTGTACTGAGAAAATAATGAAATAACATTGAAGCTTTACATTTCGCCTGTGGTTAGCTTACTTACTGGATGTAAATAAGTTGACCAATCTGAAGTGATAGGGGTGGGAATCACCAGGGATCTCTCGATTTGTAATGATTTATAGGCCTATGATTCAGTTATCAAATGATTCTTGATGCATCACAATTTTGTATTCGATCCCATTCAGTACATTGTGCTTTTAATTATTTTTACACCAGCTCAGTGTGTAATACTTGGGAGTGGTGTGGTTACACTTCATGTTGTTACAAAATGTCACATTCAAAGCCCAGAAAACGAGACAAATAAAATTGATTATTAAATCTTAAATTTAGTACAGTGATACACAATCGCAAAAGCTAGAATATTTCTCCCACCTTGAGGTAAATGGAGTTGCACTTCTAATTTTCTTTTCATAAAATAAGAGTGATCTGCTTCCATACTGCTGAGATCTGGTTTATAACAGTTACTTTCAATTAAAACAGTCGGGACAATTCAATCAGACAAAGCATTTCTGACCAGAATGTCCTGTCAGGTGGACTCTGATACCAGCTGATATGTGATTTTTAATAAAATTCCAATATTGGCCCAATGTTTTTAACATACATATGCATGAACACACACATTTAAGGGGAACAACACCCAATTTAAGAATTCATGCACGTTATTCCTATGAGCTAAGACAGTCCAAAATATTAGTGAAAGCAGACAACTCTCCCTAATCCCAAAACTAGAGTGCTAAAACTAAAACTTGTGATGTCAAGTATAAAGTCTGGAGCTGCTCCATAGACAATGAATTGGGTAAAATGTTGTAGGTGGCACTGAACACCAAGGGGGATGTTCTGTGTATACAGATACATTTTGTGTTTCAGAACTGAAAACAATACCATAGAATAAAGCTGATTTGGGTGTCAAAACTCAAACATTCTGTGGGTCCACAAAATTGGTCTCCAAATTCATTGTCTGGAGAAGCTCTAGACTCTTTACCTGATCACAAGTTTGAGTCTTACGTCTCTGGTTTCTGGCTTTATGAGAAGGTGCCTCATGTTCACAGATATTGATTGAACTTTCCTGAGCTATGGAAATAACATTTGAATTCTTATTTTGGGTGATGTTCCCCTTTAAGCAGCAGTAAATTAACAATTGTAACTAGATATTGTGATTGCATTCTTTAATATCGTTGATACTGAATATTTCTACCAGCTCAGTAGCTGGAGGCAGCACAGATGGCATGGATGGAGCCAGCCTACAGTATGTAATCAATGTAATCAGAAGTGTGGCAACAGCATGTTCATTTTACAAGTTAGTATTTTTAGGTGTGCATCGCCTTGTCATACAGTATAGGTGGACATTCTCAAGAAGACACATTAAGAAAATAGTCATATGACAGTCACTGCACCTTTCCTATCCTCTATATGACCCTCTGTCTTTCAGAAGTAGATCATATCTCAGATAATGTAGGATAGAGAGCCCTACATTTGGCAGACAGAATGTTGAAGATTGTTTGTTTTAGGTTAATAATTATCTTGGATACAAAATGTGGTCTCAGGCAGTCTGATTCTAAAGTTAAAAAGCCTTTTTTGCCATGAAGAAATAAAACCTGCGTTTTGGCATAAAAATTATTTGAGAAAAGAAAATCAGTATGCCCATGTTTTTATATTTAAATTATTGATTTCAATTTAATTGAGAATATTGCTGACTGTCGCATCAAATATAAATTCAACTGTCACTGAAAACATTTCAGCATCCATCTTCTGTATTTTTATCAGGCTTGGATCTCTGGAGAAATGAACTTCTTTTCCTCGGTTGGTAATCCAGCCTCACGTATCCTTGAATGAAACATGAAAATTATCCCAAAATCTTAAAACAGCTATAAAATACACATTGATTAATATGGATAATTCAAATTGAACAAAATGTGAGTGCAGTGTACCATACACAGCAGGCTATATACAGTACATACAGTTGGTAGTTACCTCTGCTATGGAGGTTATGTTTTCACCTCCCTTTGTCAACCTATCCTATCTGTTTATTTGTTTGTATATCTGTCTGTGAACAAGATATCTCGAAAAGTAATCACCGGATTGCCATAACATTTGCTGTGAACATTCAAGACGCCTAACGGAAGACACCCATTTATTTTGGTGACCCCATTACCTTTCCTCTAGTGACTAGGATTTTTCTCTGCTTTTCTCACAAAATTAAAAACATGAACTCAACAGCTTATCTGATCATAACAGTTGAAATGTGTTGTACCTTTGTGATATTCAACTGATGGTATCAATATGGATTATTTAGGTAATCAGTAGAGCGCAAATCTTCACCAGGCAGCAGTCAGATAGTTTGTTCAATGTGCCTGCCACCATCCTCGGAACATCACAGGGTGGACACAAAATAGCACACAAGTAGTTCACAAATTTGAAAAGATTTGAATGAAAGCTATCGCATTCACAGGTAGGATAGGTATGTTTGGCCTGATGGTGGCACTAGAGGAAAGGTCATGGGTTAACCAAAATCAATAGGCCTTTTCTTCTAGCGGTCATGAATGTGCACAACAAATATTACATCTATCAGCCTTGTAGTTTGTGAGATTTGCTGCAGACACATGGAGGGATACACTGGACCAATTAAAAAAATAAATGAAAAATTTCACAACGGACCGATTACATGATCTACTCCAGGCTTACCACCTTTTGACTATGCCCTTAATCTGAGCCGTTGAGTAGTTAATGTTTTTAGTTTTATGAGAATTGCAAGATTACTCAGAACTTCCTCAGGGCCTCCTTGCTATTGTAAGGCATATTTGTCAAGTTTGGTGTAAATCGGACAGTGCATTCACAAATAACTAATCATTTCCTGTTTACCATGCATTTTTCTGAAATCTTATTGGATCTGGCGGTCATATGGTTTGGCCTATCAATTATCTGAATAATTCATTTGAAGATGTTAGTCCCCAGATTCCACATAGCAAGTTTGGTGAGAATCAGATGAATAGGCTTGGGGGAGTAGGGAAAAAGTGTTTTTCCAATCATTAAAGATGGCAGAAATTCCAATATACTTTTGTGCATGAGTATATGCATCTCTGGATACTAGTTTCATGAATGTATGACTAATGATAATTTGAAATTTGAAAGTTCTGCCTGATGGTGGCACTAGAGGAAAGGTCATGGGGTCACCAAAATCAATAGGCTTCTTCCTCTAGGGGTCATGAATGTGTGCAGCAAATTTGAAAAGATTTGAATTAAAAGTTATCGCGTTCACAAGTAGGATATGAATGTTTGGCATAATGGTGGCGCTAGAAGAAAGGCCATGGGGTCACCAAGATCAATAGGCTTCTTCCTCTAGGGGTCCTGAATGCACAGCAAATTTGAAAAAAAATCGAATGAAAGCTGTTTGGGATACACTTATTCAAAAATTTTAAGTTTGGACTGATGATGGTACTAGAGGAAAGGTCATGGGTTCACCAAAATCAAAAGAGTTCATCCTCTAGGGGTCATAAACGTGCACTGCAAATTTTAAAAGATTCGAATGAAAGCTTTTCAAGTTATCGCGTTCACACAAAAACTGCCGCGGCAGCGGTCAGGGTAAAACCAGAATTGTAAATACTTTTGAAGTCATCATGTCACAAGTCAAAGGCATGTCTCAAGTCACTGGAACCGCCTTCGAAGTCTAGTAATAATATATATTATTATTTTTATTTTTTTAAGGACTAAGTAAGTACTAGAAACAACTATAGTAGGTTACCCTTGTTCGATGTCTTCTATGGTTTCTGGGAGACACCTGTTGCGTGTCTCTGGCAGTGTCCGTGCCACTATTCCCCCTACTATGGCCGCAGAGCAGAGGACAACCTGGGGTAGGTCCCGCCAGACCTCATCCAAGAGTAGTATCAGAGGAGCCACTGCCACCCCAATCCGAGCCATGGACGAGTTGTAGCCCATACCATTCTGCCTAATAAATGCATACATGTTATCAATTATATCCTTTGGTAATAGCCATTAGGGCTGTCCTCGACTAAAGAAATTCCTATTTCGTAGAGTTTCTCGTAGACTTTTGTTGACTAATCGATTAGTTGATTTAATCGACACATCTTTTATGATTGTGTTTCCCACATGCAATCACGCAGAAGGGCCTCTTTAGAGGTCAGAGATGTTCTCATTATTTTTCATAAAATAACTCAGCATGGAAAAAGCACACAAATCAACTAACAAAGTCTTGGTCGTCTAAGACCAAACAACCGATTAATCAACTAAGGGGGCAGCCCTAACAGCCTTCATCATATCAACTTTAGGGTTCTACTGTCCCTGTTATGGTTAGCTGAGTTCAACGTTAGAATGTCGCTAGAGATATATGTGGTCTCGATGTAGGCCGCAGAGGCTGCCAGTGAAGCTAACGTGCACCTCTCACAACTTAGACACTGCATGGACTGTGACTGGGCCGCTTGCCAGAACTTTGTTGAACTAGGAATGCCCACACCCCTGCATACATCGAAAAGAAAATATGACGATATTTGGTCTTAGAACCATGTTTTGGCCCTTGGGCTACTATGATTTATGTACATTGCTTAAAGATAGAAAGGAAGATAAAAACCTTTCTCAACCAGAAACCATGGGTCAACAGATCTATCCTGGCCACTCTGACTGCCCGCACTGCAGCATACAATGCGGGACTCATCAGCAGAGAGATGGAGGAATATAAAGCAGCATCCTACAAGCTAAGGATGGACATAAAGGATGCTAAGCTACGCTACAGGGACAGGGTGGAATCGTCGTTCCAGCAACATGACTCCAGGCAAATGGGGCAGGGTCTGCGGACTATAATGGACTATAAGGACAGGCGACAACTAACTGAGTACTGATGCTGGCGGGAGAGCTGAATGCCTTCCACGCACTGTTTGAGGCTAACAATGCTAGCGTTGGCCCGGCTGTCTGTGCGGTCAGCACTGAGACCTCACTGGGAGTGGAGAACTCACTTGTCATATCAGAGCATGAGGTCAGGAGAGCACTAAAGCGGGTCAACACCAGGAAAGCAGCTGGTCCATACGGTATCTCAGGCCAGATTCTCTGGACCTCCACTGACCTCCTGTGTTCACAACCATCTTCCCCCTCTCTCTGGCCCATTCCGTGGTCCCCACATGCTTCAAGCGGTCCACTATTGTCCCTGTGCCAAAGACTACTTCCCCTATCTGCCTGAATGACTACCGCCCAGTTGCCCTCACTGCAGTAGCCATGAAGTGCTTTGAGAGCTTAGTAAAGGACCACATCTGTCCGTCTCTACCAAGGACCTTAGACCCCCTGCAATTTGCCTACCACCCAAACAAATCCACGGATGATGCCATCTCCCAGGTATTGCACGTCACACTCGCCCACCTTGTAAACAGGGGACCACTCGACCTCAGGTGGTCAGGGTGGGCGGACACACCTCCAACCCTCTCACCCCCAGCACCGGGGCCTCCCAAGGCTGTGTGCTGAGCCCTCTGTTGTACTCCCTATACACACGACTGCGTGGCCAAACAAAGCTCCAACACCATCATAAAATTTGCTGACGACACAGTCATCATGGGCCGGATCTTGAATGATGACGAGGTGGCCTATCTAGAGGCGGTGGCTGGAGCACTGGTGCCAGGCCAACCATCTCTCCATGAACGACAGCAGGGCCCTGCAGAGGATTGTGCCATCGGCTGAGTGTACTATGGATATTACTCTAGTAAGGACAATATACCCAAAGACATTCTATGCATATGACAATGCTGCCACTTTTTTAACCATGTTTACTGTTGTATATTGTATATTGCATTTTTTCACTTTGTATATTTTGACATTTTATATTTGAAATTTATATTTTCTTCTTTTTTTTGTACTTGCATTGTGCACTGCCTGGGAGTGATGACGCAACAACGTTTCACAATACATACTTGAATATTTACATATGAATATGTGACAAATAAATCACTTGAAAATCTTGAAATCTTGAAGCCAGGTCTGCTCAAGCTTGTTTGTTTCTAGGTTCCAAATCCAAAGTTGTAGGAAGGTCATCTCAATTTGAAATAATCTGTCAGAACTATAATGTTTGGGGGTGAACTTAAAGATCATAAAAAAAGGAAAAATGACGAGCATGCATAGGTAGTCCGGCATCATTACCTTACTACAGTAGGGTACAGCTCAGCGCTATACAACACAATAGTTCCGAAGGATGCTGCAGAGAATCCTTTTCCAATGACTGCTACCACCGTTCTCATAACAGACATATCTGAGAACAGGAGAGAGGTGTTAAATGAGTGGTGAAGGTATAAGGAGTACTTTTTAGCACACTAGATTGTCATGAAGAAACGGTGGCCATAGTCTTTGCCGTCTTCCTTTACAGGATCAGTGTGTATTATTTAGCGGCATCTAGGGGTGAGGTTGCAGATGGCAACCAACTGCTCTCATTCTCGTTGGAATACTACGGCGTTGAGTCAGGTAATCATGTATATATAATTCCAATATTGTATTCTGTCTGTCGTTTTGACCATTGGTTTTCTAACATTGTTGTTTATAGTTGCTCAGCTACTAACAAAGTGGTGCGTTCCATGGAAAGGACCCGCTCCTATGTAGATATGAAGGGCTCATTCTAAGCCAATGAAAGCACGATTCTTAGTTTCAGGTGATTATACACTAATGAAAATATAATTATAATATTCAATTTCTACCAATAGATCCCCATAAATAATACACATAGGTCCTTTAAATCGTTAGGATACGTTTTTAACACCACATGTAAACAGTTACTGGTGTTTTCAGATTTTCTGAAATGATCAGAATGATTTTTGATAAACAAGTGGTCAAATTTTAGTCTTTGGAGATTAGAAGCCATAAGATAGGAGTCCACACCTTTTGGTATTAGAATGTTGATTGCAAGACAGATTCCAACCAGTAGCAGAGATCCCACTTCAGTGTGTCGCCTGCCAATCTTATCCAGTAAATAGTAAACAGATAGTTTGGATGGTAGCTCAATGAAAGCATATGTAAACTGAGTGAGATAGGTACTGAGCCCAAAGCCTGTGATGTTGAAGCTTATACCATAGAATGAAACTGCAACGCAAAACCTAGGGAAAAGAGAACAGGTTGACTCAGAATGTTTGTGATAGCAGTTGCCTACTGATGAAGTTGAGGTGTGAACTCTGTTAACACTGAAGTTAATGTTCAAGGAAAGATCTTAGTAATTAGCACATCATGTTCTATGTGTATTACTACTACATATGTATTATTTATGCCATAGTATATAAGTTCCCTAACCCAACTGCATAGATCTTTTCTAACTCAGAAACATAGAGCATCATGATATTGGGAATACAAACCACACTATGCCAGTACGTAGGGCCAGCTTCCTCATCTTGGGTGTGCGGACCAGGTCTAGGTAAGAGTAGGTTTTGTCCTTTCTATCAGTCTCAATAATACTGGCCAGAGCCTAGAGAATAGCACAAACTGCATGATCATGCATTATCACATTTTAGAACTAAGTTTCTGTGTTGGCTTGGAATTAATTTTCTATTTCTGTGATCATCAGCTGGAATTTGCTGACCTCTGTTTTTATTTTGTCCACAAAGTCCTCTGTGCAGTTCATCCTGGCACATTTTTGCAAATAATTCTGAGCATGCTCCAGCTTGCCATTAGCAATGAGCCACCTGGCAGACTCAGGCAGCCATCTAATGTTGGAAGTAAAAATGTTAAAAAAAATTATGTCTGACAATTAGAGGTTGATAAGATAAAGTGAATTCAAACCCAGTCTCACTGTACACTTGGGAGTTCAAACATCTCAAAGTCAGTCAACTTGGGCTTGGGCCAACAATGTCTCAGGGTGGGCTTCTCGATTTAATGTAATCAGACTGAGCTAGAACTTTTTGGTCATACTGTACCTCCAGGTGAAGATGGCCAGGGCGAGGGGAGGTCCAGTGACACAAATGGTCAGCCACCGCCAGTCGGTCGCAAAGTATGCAATAGCAGCCAATCCCATACTCCCAAATGTCCAGGATAAGCTGTCAATCACTCCCACCAGCTTTCGGTGTTCAATGTCCACCCACTCTACATCTGCAAAGAACAAACAAGACCCTCAGAGCACATGTTTAGCTGTCTGTCTCCATTTTCGGACATGCATTTGGTATATGACAAAGACATAAATATACAAATATTAATCCAACAGCAAACAATTCAAATCTTTAGTTTTAAAAAGTTCTTTAAAAATGAATATATAAACAAACAACAATAACATAACATTATCTTAATTGATCAGTTAGCAGTATGGCAACATACAGTATATTAATATCAACTCTCAATTATGAAGAATCAACCACAGAAAATAAATGCATTTTAATAATAAATTAAAAAATATATATCTTATACAGGTAGATCATATTTACATAATGTGAATACCATTATTGCTGGCATACAAAAGCAACAAAAGCAATGCATATATTGTCTATATGCCATAATTCATAATTGAATCCTTGAGACGAAGAACATTATATCTACGGATGAGGTAAGCCTTATATCTGTTATGTAAAGTAAAAAGGACTTGATACTGTGCATAACCAATATTTTTCACTTTGTCTTAATTTGGGTTAGGTTTGGATAGGTTGATAAATGTGTCACATGATTGATGGAACCAAGAGGAAGTAAGAGTGTATATTCACTAAGCACTGATGAGACTATGACGATGCCAGTGATACCAAACCCAGTTAAGAACCGCAGCACTGCAAACATAATGTAGGATGTGGAGAAAGCACTGGCAACACCAAACACCATTCCAGCTATATATGACACCAGCAGCATGATCCTTCGACCAAACCTGTGGAATGACAGGAAGTTAATATTTGCTCTTACAGTAATAGGCCTACATATTATAATAATAAAAAAGTAGTAATATATTTTCAGTGGCAACTACATCCCCAACGTTTTGCTTTTCTCTTAAACAATCATCAAATACATTATTACAATGATATTGATAGCTCAAAGTACTCTCGATAGAGAGTAAAAAAGTACAAATAATGAATACTGTATGAAAATGAAGTGTCAGTCCAGCCAAATTGCAGTACCTGTCGCTAAGACTTCCAAAGGCCACAGCTCCAAACATAACTCCCACAAAGAAGATGGTGGCAGTTGCTTTGTTTTTCCCTCTTTTATCACACACTAGATCCCACTTATGAAAGAGGTTAAAAAAGAGGATATGTCGACTTTATATTCTGTAAAGACAGTAACAACCTCTTGCTCATAATGTTTTCACAGATGCAGATAGATGCGGTTAGGAGTGCTTACCATATCAATATGTCTTATTTTACCAACCAAGATAATACCACAGCTTACTTAAAGCGCTTTAGATTATGTCACATCTATATAGCTGAAAATAAAGCTCATTCAACCATTGTTATCCAAGAATTATAACTACTGCACATACATTTTCTTCAATAGCTGTTCCTCTTTGAGATGGGTAAAAGAGAATTTTACCTGTGTGGCCAGACTAGACTTGACAGTCGTGTTGTCATACACCCATCCATTCTGACATTGCACAATTGGTAGGTTAGTGATGTTGGTAGAGTTGAACAGCAGATGGTACTGGGGCTCTGCAAACATCTGACAGGAGCTTGGAGCCCCATCTTCATGTACTGGAATACTGACAGCAAGTCTCTGTTCCTGGGTTAGATTCCCAAAAATACCTCCATCGTCCAGAGAGCTGAAGTCACAGTGGTGAGAGGGTACACCCGCAATGAAGTTGTTGAGCATGAAGTGGCATGGCAGTGTGAATCGGCAAACAAAATTGATGGTAATTATCATAATTTGGAATCTTCCAAATCCATTAATATCTGAAAGGACGTCTTCAAACTTCATTGTTGTCTCCCGCTTCACTCATACACTGTTCCCTTAACGAAACTCTTGATTCTAATGCAACGCAAGAGAATCATTCATGGTAAATGGATTGCATTTGCATGTTGGACAACTCCAAAGGTTCCTGTTTTCTTTTGGAATGGGTCAATCTTTGACTATACTTAACCATTTAAATATTTGAATTCATTCCAATTAGTGATGCATTGACTCAGCAGTGAGTCAGCATTTCAGTTGTTAATAGGAACAGCCTGCTTTACTTCTCTGTTTTAAAAGACAGCAAAAATAGACAAAACTTAATAATTATTTACTTTATTTAATCATCAGGTATATATTTTTACACAGCAGACCTACATCATAATGAAAATACCTCGCTCTTCTACTTTAACAGTACCAGGTTACTCGGTACAGTACCCGTTACCTAGGATGTATAATTTTTCTATGGAAATCATGGCTGAGCAGTCAAAACTCAAATTTCTGGGGTGAGCATGTTCAAAAACATTTGAGCATGACATCACTTGTCAGATGTGCAGATGGATCTTCTCCTGAAACACAAAAAAGTATAATCTATTAGCCATTTTATTTTATTTGCTAAACTGTTACTGTAAAATGTTTGGGCATAATTCAGGATAAGACCCTAGTACCTAGTTTTCTCAATGTCTTCAATAGTTTCTGGTAGGCGGACATTGTTAGTCTCTGGGAGTAAAGAAGCCAGCAATGCTGCAGAGAAGGCTATCAGGCAGAAGATAACATTGGGCAGAGGGAGCCACACGTCTTCAAGGAGGCTGATTAGAGGGGCAATGGACACCCCTAAACGGGCCAGAGCAGAACTGTAACCGAGCCCATTTTGCCTATGGAACAAAGAATACGGTACATGCTAGGGGATTGAAGCGCTGCTTGGGTCCCTTTTGTATCTACAGGTGCTCTTTAGAAAATTCAGGTTTTCATTTACAAGTGCATTTGGAAAGTATTCATGCAGATCCTCTCAAGCTCTGTTAGGTTGGATTGGTTGGATTGGTTGTATTGCCTTTTACTGAGGAGTGGCTTCTGTCTGGCCACTCTACCATAAAGGCCTGATTGGAGGAATGCAGCAGAGATGGTTGTCCTTCTGGAAGGTTCACCCATCTCCACAGAGGAACTCTGGAGCTCTGTCAGAGTGACCATCAGGTTCTTCTCCCCCCTATTGCTCAGTTTGGCTGGACGGCCAGCTGTAGGAAGAGTCATGGTGGTTCCAAACCTCTTCCATTTAAGAATGATGGAGGCCATTGTGTTCTTTGGGACCCTCAATGCAGCAGACATTTTTTTGTATCCCTCCCCAGACCTGTGCCTCGACACAACCCTGTCACGGAGGTCTACGGACTTTCCTTCGACCTCATGGCTTGGTTTTTGCTTTGACATGCACTATCATATGAGGGACCTTATATACAGAAGATTGGTGCCTTTCCAAAGCATGCCCATTAATTTAATTTACCACAGGTGGACTCCAATCAAGTTGTAGAAACTTCTCAAGGATGATCAATGGAAACAGGATGCACCTGAGCTTAATTTCGATCATAGCAAAGGGTCTGAATACTTGTACTGTAAATAAGGTGTTTCTGTTTTATATTTTTAATAAATGTTCAAATACTTCTGAAAATCTGTTTTTGCTTTGTCATTATGGGGTACTGTGTGCACTGTGCAGATTTATGAGGGAAAAAATGAATGTAATCAATTTTAGAGTAAGGCTGCAACATAACAATATGTGGAAAAACTGATCTTAATACTTTCCGAATGCACAGTAGATGTGAACATTTGGTTTGAAGTCAATCAAAATAATGAAAAAGATAAGTGGCCCAGCACTAATAAAGGATATGAATTAATAGTAACATTGCAAAAACTCCCAAGGCATTGCCATTTCCAAAAATAACACAATGCACTTTATTTTAACATGACAAGATAAAAACAGACCAAACGTTGCAACATGTTGGTCTGTTTTAATTGATATTCTTCACTAGTGAAGCCAGTCATCTTCTTAATTATTTTTGACGGAATACAATACATGCATTTTACGTACAGAAACGTCACATCAATATGAATCGACAGTTTCAACTTGACAGCGCTATCAAACACAAACCTTGCATTCTAGAACTGATTATAGCTGATTTCCTGTCAGTTGTCAGCACTACAGTTCTTACCTCCAAACAGAGAAAATTAGCATTATTAAACTAAACTGTTCATCTTGGCAATGTCTTGACAGTAACAAACCTGACAGAAAGTCAACTGTGGTCATAGTTGTTACCAAACTGCACATCAAAGTTTCCCCTGAAACAGTTTATATTTCAGATAATTCACATACCTCATTACAGTGGGGTAAAGTTCTGTTGTGTATAGGTAAACAACTACGAAAGAGGCCTCAGAGAATCCTTTACCCAAAACTGCAACACCTGTGCGAAGCAGTGCCATCTCTGGAAAGAGTATAGTGCCACAGACAAACATTTCAGTTACACCTTACATCAGAGCTTGCTTCAAGAGTTTCACAATAAAGGCTCACAGTGCAGCCCTATTGGTAACATTTTATTTCAGAGGGCACAAATAATGATTAAGAACCCATGACCTAATGAGGAACTATATATGTTAACAAAACATTAGAACAAATATTATTTATTATCTTTTAGAATTAGAGGTAAGCAGGTAGAAAATTGGGATTCGAGAGTGAAATGGATGGTTCCTTACTGAACGTGTCATTTGGAAGCTAAGTAGAAGCCATTCTGGAGGGATTTCCCTGCACTGAGACATCAGGTCCGAGACTTGAGTAAGCGTAAGTAGGATACTTTATCATATTGTGTCCCCCAAAGTAAAGTGTTTCTGCATATTCTAGACACATTCATTTTTATATAACTTAGAAAACCATCGCTATAAGGTCATCAGTTATGCTGTAAAATCTTGTTTTCAGAGGAGCTTTTGTGTAATTTGTCCACTTACCTTTAGGAATGAAGATGTTGGAAAAGACACAGAGTCCAGTCAATACGAGTGTGCCAACCTGATTCACCCTGCGACCTATTTTGCTCAAACTGTAGTAGATCAGTACTTTAGCTGGAAGCTCTACAGCACCATAGATGAACTGAGTAACATAGATGTCCACACCGAATCCAGTGACATTCAGGCTAATTCCATAATAGGTACAGGCGACCCCACACCTACGGACAGAGGGAGATAACAAATACACTATCAGTGATCTACTTTAAGTATTTGGGTTCATACCTGGGTCATACTCCATCTCCACAAAATACAATAGTTGCATGTGATTTATAAAAATAAATAAATTATATATATATATATATATATAAAATCTAGTATAATTAAGTATAATTGAATATATGATAGTAGAGAGGAGAAATGTTTACCACACAGAGCCAGTAATTAGAGCCAGCCTTCTCATGTTGGGGGTCCTCACAAGATCTAGGTAGGAGTAGGTTCTGTTTTCATTTTCTACAGTTTTGGACAGGGTCTACAGGATAAAAAGAAGTCTTGCGTTAGAGAAAGTTGTCGAATGTCAAAGCAAGCTCAGAGAAATGACAGAGAACATGCCGCGCCAAATTTTGTACCTCAGGTTTTAGGTCAGCCATGAACTGCTCTCTGTGGTTGACCTTGGCACATTTGCTCAAGTGAAAATGAGCACTGTTCACCTTTCCATTAGCTAACAGCCATCTAGCAGACTCTGGGAGCCACCTATGACAACATTTATTTTGATAAATCAAGTCAACACGTGCAGCTTAACAGCCCCTGCATGTATAAAGTGAGATCTTAATTTTCACCAGATTCCTCAATATTACTACTGGTAGAAGGTCTTATACTCAGTTTTCCTTACCACCAGGTGATCACTGCCAAAACCAGTGGTGAGGTTGCTACGGCGGTCAGGTACCTCCAGTCATTCACTAAGTAGGCCACACCAGGTAGTACAGCAGTAAAGATACTCCAGTCTGTGCCAACCAAAACACCCACAGGAGTTCGATGCTTGATGTCCACCCACTCTAAACCTATGAAAAGCAAAGCTTTATTAAATTTATTTGTATATATATTGCTACTATATTTCCCTCCCAAAATTTGAATTGTATTGTATTGTATTGTATTGTATTGTATTGTATTGTTATTGTATGTGAATTCTGAGAATAAGAGACATTAAAGACCTGGGACATCAAAGGGAAAGAGAACTTGCACATTTTAAATATTTTTATATTCTTTCATGTTGACACAGATAGGAACAGTGTCATATGAAACTCACAGAGGACTATGGAGATAATACTGATCCCAGTGATCCCAAATCCAGCAAAGAACCTCATGACTGCAAACACGGTGAAAGAATTTGAGAAAGCACTGGCAAATCCAAAAATGATTCCTATCAAGTAGGATACCAGAAGCATTGTTTTCCTGCCATACCTGTAGAACAAATGAATGAGAGTTAAACTTCCTGTTTTGTTGTGTACAGTACACAGCTGATAAGATAGTTAAAGTGAGATTTCACTTTCCTCCCCTACCTCACAACAATTAATCTCTTTCCAAAAAGTAACTTCAAGGAGACAAAGGAATAAAGGATGGAAGATATAAGAGAGAAGGATGAGAAGGAGGGAAAGTTTTTGACAGAGGATGACACCAAAACCTGTCACTGAGACTGCCAATAACTGCGGCTCCAAGCATGACACCCATGAAGAAGATGGTGGCGGTGGCTCTATTTATGCTTTTCTTGTCACAAACCAAGTCCCACTATGTGGAGAAAACACAGACAAGAGAAGGACAATAGAAGGTTGGTGGTTTATGGTGTTTTGAATAATTTATTTTGATGTTTTGTGAAAGGAAAATAAATATAGCTCACCTGTGTGGCCAGACTAGACTTGAAAGTGGTGTTGTCATACACCCATCCATTCTGACATTGCACAATTGGTAGGTTAGTGATGTTGGTAGAGTTGAACAGCAGATGATACTGGGGCTCTGCAAACATCTGACAGGAGCTTGGAGCCCCATCTTCCTGCACTGGAATGCTGACAGCAAGTCTCTGTTCCTGGGTTAGATTCCCAAAAATACCTCCATCATCCAGAGAACTGAAGTCACAGTGATGAGAGGGTACGACTGCAATAAAATTATTCAGCAGAAAGTTGAAGGGCAAAGTAATACGAGGAATTACTAACAAGAGAATAATCCTTAATTGGAATCTCCCAAAACCATCCACTTCTGCCAGCACATTCTCAAATTTCATCTTCAAAACCTGTGATGGGGCAAAAAGAAATTGTCCTGCCAAAAAGGCCTTCCAATTCGATATGAAGTTCAGGGAATGATCCAAATGTATCAGACACACCTGCCTGGCACACTATTCTCCATGTTAACATGCTGCTTGATTGAAAGTGAATCAACAACATTTTGCACATTGCAACAAGACCCATGGTTAATGGTAAACTTTAAATGTCTAATGAGATCAGTCAGTGTGTGAATGTATACCGAAGTGTTGCTCAAAAAGGTGCATGCTCAGTCCACCTAGTGGAATGAGGTAACATGTTTTTGGATAATACATTGTATTTACTCAACTATCACTGTGTATCAAGTTCAATATCAGTTGATATCTGTCATGCCTGGTTGATTCCAAACATCTGCAATCTATGATAGCACCTTTGCTTTAGTTGTTTGATCATGATCTCTCCCTGCACAGATGTTAGAATTCAGATGTCTAAATGTTCAGCAAATGATCAGTAGTATAGTGCATTGTATTAATCAGAATCGTTACAGTATCCCAAAACAGACCATCACAAGCATTTCATTTAGGGCACTTCACTAATAATGTGTATACTGTAGTATTGAGAATCAGAGAGCTGGTTTGAGACCAATTTGTCTCTTAAGTCTGTATATAAGAGAACTCTTTGCTTACATAGTATAGTGAAGCTCAAATGGTTATGTGATAATTTATGCATTCCTATTCTTGGGAGCTTTTTGCATATGGACCCTGAGCCAACACACTCTGAATGAATGATTAGCAGCATTTTCCATTGGCAATAAGTTAGCTGCCACATATTGACATATGCTGAGTCAGTTTTTGATATATTTGAGTAATCATGCATTTAGAATATACAGCAGTGTCCTGCTGAGTTATGCTTTGATGTTAATTACACCCTTACACTAACAGACCAAGTCTCAAAATCATCATAAAAGTATTCACTAAAAGTATCCATAACCAAAACACAAAGAGAAAAATACTGCAGCCCATCGTAACAAAAAGCAAATTTGTGCTCTCTAAGCAAATTTGTGTGTGCGAATTGTAACATAATAGTATGCAAAGAAGAGAAATTAATGCGGCACAGCACAAACCAGATGAGCAACCTACTGTCATTCATTTGTACAGTTTTACAATACAGAATAAGACTTTAAGAAAAGACAGAGCAGTTGCTTGCATCGTCCTCCAAGATATTGGGTCAATATCACAAATGAACTACCAGTAGGGTAGTGCACTGTAGATTCTACCAGTTAAGTGGCCTACACACAAATAATTACAAGCTCAAAAAAACTGCAGCATCTGTGTTCCAGCATGCAGAATAAGCGGCATCAACTCACGTTAGCAAGTTATCCTGTCATGAGCTCAAACTTAACAACTACAGCCATTCACAACAATGCCCCCAAGCTGTTACACACAAAATGGCATTTAAGTTTAACTGTGTGATGGCTGCAGTCACGCTGGAACTTATACTCAAAAATTGGCCACACATGCAGGGTTTTTGCTGGAGAAGGTCCTCATGGGAAGTCAGTCTCTTCTGGGTGCCGCCAAAGGTCTAGAATGAGGAGCCTCCCTAATCCTTTTTCCTCTCCAGTGTGGCACATAGCCTACATCTTTTTGAAACATTTGCTAAATGATCAGGAAATGATGGATAGCCATGTGCAGTGATTAGGCCTATTACCAAAACATATGGAGTGCCCCAGGGTTCAATCCTTGGCCCTACTCCGTTTTTACATGCTTCCCCTCGGACATATAATTTGTCATTTTAACTGCATTTCTTATCAGCAGACAATCCACAACTCTATCTCTGATTCAGTCTAGTTTATCACTCAGCTAAAATTGAATTCCTTGTCATTGGCCCTTATCATATGGGTAAGTAAGATCCAGCAGCAGCTCATCCCACTGGCATCAAATATCAGTCCCACTTCTAAAAATCCAAGTGTCCTTTTTGACCCATCTATGAACTCTTTGAGCAACATGTTAAGAAGCTGGTTCAGTTAAGTTTTTTCCAACTGAGGAATATTCACAACATTAATTCAACCTTGTGCCAGATTTGGGAAATAATCATTCATGCTTCTGTTTCCTCGCATCTGCCTCTGAATAAGTTGAGTTGTAGTGCCCACATCACTCCCATGCTGGACTCCTTGCATGGGCTAACCTAAGCCATTACATGGTCAAATGGCACTCTATATTACTGAGCTGCTGTTCCGTTATTCACCTTATTTTGTCCTACCCACTTTTTCCATTGTAGTTATTTCAACCTCAATTATCAAAATAATCAAAACAGGCATAAAAGATATTGTACATAGAAACTCACGCTTACTGGTGTAACTTCAAGTAACCACTATAGTTTTTGTGTTTTGAAATATGATAACAAATTAGTCATTAGCTTGTTGACATAAGTTCATATCAATCTCAGAAAAAAACAAAACACGCATGAGTCATGTGGTTATAGTGCTGAAAATTATTTTAATTTGTCATTTTTATAATTTTGATACTCAAATTGCTATCAGTGAATGAAATTCTCAGCTGTCATATCATGGGAATTAATGCAGTTCTCTGGAGCAGTGCAGAATTTGCCTAACATATCTTCCAGATGAGGCTCAGTGAATAAAGCAAATGGTGCAACTGAACATTTCTCCCAGGTTTACCAACAATGAGCTGGACACTTTCTCTACTCGTTTAAGTTCAATATTATCCTTTCCAAGGGTGATTTGTAAGGATGTCTATTGGATGTCCTCCCTCCAGGTGGATTTTGTTCTGCAATAAAGAAAAGTCATTTTATCATGCAAAGATTGCTGAGACCTCACAAAAGGACATCAACTTGTATAGTAAAACCATAGGGATGCATCTTTATGTAAGTTACCCAAATAATTATTTAGGATAATATTCAACACGTATAATATGACATACTGTGTCATGTATGAATGCCAACTTCTTGAATTTCCCTGAAATTACTGTAGATTACTCTTTAGCAACTAAGTTCACAGGGCAGACTAATTGTTCACTTTTGCACTGTCATCCATTCATTCAGGAGAAACTAGACTCATTGATGTGATGTCAAAATCATTAACTTTCACCCATATTATATACCCTCAGTACTTGATAACACCAGCAGTTTCACTGTTGGATTCCAATGTAGTAGCCCACATGTCAAATAAGGTAATTCTTTCACCCTAAGGTCTAACCTCACTGTCCGTTGCAAAACCATTAGGCAGGACAGTAAAAATGGCGTCAGATCAATCTCTTTTAAAATGTCTGGAAAGTGTCATCCACTCTCTGGGAAACTACACACTATGTCCTAGTGAATGAATCTGCATTTAATAGTGTTTTCTCTTTACCTTGGTTTCTCAATATCCTCTATGAACTCTGGGAGATGGGTGTTTAGTGTTTCAGGAAGGAACGATGCCACTAAACCAGACCCAACTGCCACCATACAATAAATCACAGCAGGGAGGACTTTCCACACGTCCTCCAACAGGAAGACGAGCGGGGCGATGGACACACCCAGCCGGGCCAAGAACGAGGTGTAGCCTAGACCGTTCTGTCTGAATAATCAAAGAGCTGCCGGTGAGACTAGTTCTCGCTTCTCTTGGTTCATGACATAACAATATTGTCAATCGCTATATTGAATAGTCAGTGTGCCTGCATGGGTTTAGTGGACTAACCGGACTACTGTGGGATAGAGTTCAGTTGTGAATAGGAACATGATAGCAAAAGATGCCTCTGAAAGGCCTTTTCCAAGGACAGCCACAAAGGTGCGAAACCCCCACATTTCTAGAGGAAATAGACATTTGATCAAAGAGTTGTTCAACCTGGATATAACTGCCTTGAACATTATAATAAACACAGAATCATTTGTCATGGATATATTTAGCGAAAGCCAAAAATCACCTTTTGGAACAAACAAGTTGATGAAAAGACAGACTCCAGTTAACACCAGTGACCCAACCTGACAAGGCTTCCTGCCAACTTTGTTCAGGAGGTAATAGACAACAATCTTTCCTGGCATCTCGATGGTGGCAAATACAAACTGAGAAAGGTATGGGTTTAGCCCAAACCCAGATATATTCAGACTTATCCCGTAATATGTAAATGCTACTCCATACCTGAAGAGGAAATAAAGACATTAAGACTTTCAGATTTTTCTGCATAAATATGATATATCGATTAACATTTTCTTAGGGTTAAGGGTTTTTGCATTATATAGCTGCAATCTGTGCCACTGTTTTATACTGTATATACAGAGAAGCATTCAAGAAATAGCAGAGCTGTTTGTATTGCCTTAATCTGTTACTTGTTACATGAAGGTCTGCACAACACATTTATCTTAGGGTGAGAGGTATACTGTATTTTAAGGTATACCATCATGGATCAATGCAAAGGTATGGCAATACCATAAACCACAATATAGTTTTTAATCTTTTTGAAATATAATCCAATATTTATATCAAAAGTGGACAGTGCAGCAGTAATAAAAAATCTGTGATGGAAATTGGATGAAAAAATATCACTTTGAATAAAAGAGCACCATGACAATTATTATGTCCATTACATGGAAAATACATTTAAAATATTTACATTCTAATTTGTATTTGAAAAAAACTAAACAAACAAACACTATGTAAGAAAAAAATCATGATATGATATTTTAGCCATATCACCCAGCCCTAGATTGATCTATTAGGTGCAGTGTGGGCAGGTATAACACTCTTTCAAAATGTTATAAACCTATAATAATAGCTTTTAATGAGCCAAACGAATGAGTCATAAACAATTCTAACACATGAGTTAGCATGCCACT
>OMKL01156196.1:0-10536 GCA_900302295.1 Parasudis fraserbrunneri | reverse complement strand
TATACACACACAAACGCACAAAGCAAAGTTCAAAGAAGGTTAATCTTCTGCCACTGCTCCTCGATAAAAGATTCATGATGGAATTGAGGTTGGTCACTCACAGCAATTGCCCTTGGTGTTAAGAGCCTATTCTTTGGTCCCTGGCTTTGAGCAATACCCTTAATCCAGACCTGAGGTTGCCATAGTTGGGTTCAAATGGTCCATGAGCCCCTTTAGTCAGTAAGTCAGTCATTCATTCTGTCAGTCACCAAATCATCTGTAAATCTTATCAGATTACAGTTTAAGGGAGGCAGCTCTGGCAGGATTGCTCCTGAAAAGCCTGTCTCCGATCTTTAAATATCGATCCCTAGGCCTTAAGCAGAGGTGCCCCTCAGAGTGCAAAAAAGAGGGGAGAAAAACAGATAATTAGTGATTTTAATTAGGTGATCTGTCAAGCTGCGAGTGCCAGATGTAAGCGCATGCACTGGGGTCGATGGCAATCCTTCCCACAATCCCCTCCTGTCACCTTGGGCCCCTGCTTGGGAGGAGGGCTCCTTGCCCTTAGGAGAGCGACAACCAATGGGGGGACTTAGAAATGTGTCATTGCACATCTGTGTGTCAGTTTCTTTTACAAGACCGGGGGCCAACAGAGAGAACTCAAAGACACAACAGCATACGGACTTTTGGAAGACAAATTACTGGGACTGCTGAGGCTGTAACATAATTTAGAGAGGCTGCACTCTGCATATTTTGATTGAGCCTAGAAAAGATGCCTTTTATTGAAGTTAAACCTTTTTCTTTATTTTTTTCAAGGCCAGGGAGAGAGTCCCTGTGCATGTTGTCTTTATGTATGTACAGAGCACCCTCTGCCAGTCAATGAGTGAGTACAGGGACAGGCTCTCTTTGAGGTCATATCGGTCATCCCCGTCACAGTAGGTTATCAGAGCAGATGGCTAATAATGAAATATGTATGGATTCAAAAGACTGTCAAGCGTCAACTGCTGCACTGGCCCTTTGGTTGAAAAAGAAAAGTGTATTGCACATGTGAATTCGAGACAGTTTCCTCTTGGATAACAGAGGAAAGAGAGGATGACAGCTCTTCATTTTGAATAAGAGCGCATAGCTCTTTTTTGTTGCTATAATGATGCAAAAAATTTTCTTGAAAGCCCTTACCCTCCAACATAACAAAGGCTGAAAGTGTGTAGTTATACAGACTCAGACAAATCTTCTTCTTTTTTTTTCACAACAGCGTTAAAACATCATTACATATTTATAACTCGGCGCCAGATGACAGAGACAGAGGGAGAGATGAACCAGGCAACAATACCGCAACTCGTCTGGTGTCTTTCTCACTGAGATATCTGATTGCGCTGTTTAAACCCGCCTTTCATCAAGTGTTGCTACAGAAAACCCAATTATGCATGAGCTGCAAATGGACTTTTGATTTAACAATACATCATTTAATTGGCACATTAGACGTGCCTCAAACATGCAGTTCTAGTTGTCTGGGAGTAATGGCAAAAACGCAGGAGTAGAGTGGAGCCAAGAACATCATACATGAAAGTGAAAGCTAATTATACACAACAGTTAAACTGGGGTTGTTCAGATTGGCTGCAAACTTTGCTGCTTTTTCTTTCTAGAGCTTTGACGACTTGCAATAAATTGAAAGCCCTAGGGAGAATATGGTGAGGTCAGTGAAAGCAAATGAAATAGGCCAGTTTGCAAGACAAATCTAATCTTCTCCCTCTCTTCCCTCCTGTGTCGTCACAGACCCCAGCGAAGGCTTCCACTGCCAGGACGAGTGTCGTATCCTGGGCCACTCTGACCGCTGCTGGATGCCTCGCGTGCCCATCCCGGCGCGCGCCAAGTCACCCGAGCACGGCCGCAACGTCATCGCCCTGTCTATCGAGGCCACCACAGTGGATGTACCCCACTATGAGGACGGCACTACCAAAAGGACTTTTGCCACCTTCGGCAAGGATGGCCCTGAGGACGCGGAGCGAGGAGAGCTAAAGGGCAAGCGGACTCAGGATTCTCAGGTGTGCAGCCCCAAGGCCAACGGCGGGGCGGTTCGTGAAGCCGGCAACGGGCGCGAAGCGGCAAGCCCCATCACTTCCCCTGTGCACCTGAAGAGCCCCGTGTCCAAGCCATCGTCCGCCTACAACACACTGAAATGCCGCGACGCAGAGCGCATTGCCAACCACAGCCTACTGAGGCAGCCCGAGGGGAAGGACAGTGAGCCAGCCATCAGGGAGATTAACACACTTCTCCATGACGGCCGCGACAAGGAGTCCCCCAGCAGCAAGCGCCTGAAGGACATTGTGCTCTAACGAGTTTTCTCTCCCACACACACACACACCCACATGCATACACACATACCGTGTAAACTCGCATATATATACTCTGCAATAGATGTGTGTACGCAGGAGAAAGGTCCGGCTGAAGATGTAGAGAGACAGAGAGAGACACATCCGTGTACAGTATACAGGATCCGAGGACCCGCACAAGCCAAGGATAAGGAACTGTTGTATACTGCAGCTAGTTGTGTCCTCAAGAGCCGAGGTAGTGGATGTGGCTTTGTCGTAGTCGCAGTACTTTTTCTTGTTTGCTTTTTCGTCTGTTTTCTGTTTTTATCAGTCTGGAGCGAGTGGACAGGCAGGCTACTGCTGACTGCATGGTCATGCCCATTGGAGCTCGTCAGCCCCTTGCGCCGAAGCAGCACACGACTTGTTTGGACACCTTGGCAGTGCCAATTCTATAGTACAGTTATGCCTTTTGAACTTCTTTTTTTTATCACAAACTGATATTTGCCTTCTTTGGTTTTTGCAGTTTGCCCTAGCTGCCAAAATCACAATTTGTTCCTTTGTATAGTGAGCTCCAACAATGTAACAAAATGGCAACAGACACACACAGGATTTCTCCTTCTCTGAACCACTGCCTCCATTTGCTCCTTCAATGGTTTTCAGAGCAGAGAGGGGAAGGGAGGTGTTCCACACGATCCAGTCTCACCCAACCCCCCCCACCCCCTTCTTCCAGTCTGATAAGAGAAACAGTCTCTGCATGTCCCTGAGGACATCCTAGTGTCATCAGACTGCAAGGTCTTTACAGTATTTATGTTTTATCACAGAGCTAAATGAACTCTTGCTATCTGCCCAGTCACTCTGAACACTAGAGGTGGGACAGACGGATGCTTGTGTTCCAATTAAGCTGTATGAAAAAAAAAAGAAAAAAAAAAGACTTATTGCTTTTGAAATCTCCTGTGCCCATTCTTGATTGTAGCCAGTGGAGCACAAATTAGAACTTTGTGCTCTGGTCTTGTACTTTTTTCTGACTTTTGACTATGGGGCTAGGATAGAAGGGATCGTCACTCATGTCTTGCTATGTGAAACTCTGTATAGGGTTTACTATTATCATTTTTAATAACCTGTTGTTATGTGACAATCCCTTTAATGTTTTGTTTCAAGAGTAAATATAAAAAAAATGAATAAAAAAATAAACATTGGTGTTCAACTGAAGCTACAGTAGCGTTTGTTACACAAACACAAAAAGAAAAAAACATATATGCCAAAATATATTTTATAAATAATTTAAAAATGTATAATGAGAATATTTAATGCCGTGTAGTTATTTTATCAGTAAGTTATACTTGAACTTAACTGGCTTTGTTTATTTGTTTTTGGCTTTTTTATTGAACCTGATTATGTTTCATTTTCAAAATGAACTTGGATTTTTTTTTCTTTTTTTTTTTGTTTACTGTGTGACCCCTGGCAACTGTTGAATTGCAGTCTACCTTGTTGTAAAGAGTTTCTTATTGGTCAGTTCTTGTGCCATCAAGTTTCTGTGTGGGCTATTAGAAAATGTAAAAAAGACAAAAAAAAAAGACAAAAAAAAGCAATTTCAGCACCAACATTAGTGTGTCAGTTCAATGAGCTTAGAGTGAGATAGCAAAATAAACCAAAAAAAAAGAAAAAAAAGAAGAAGAAGATAAAGAAAAAACGCGAAACAAAACCTTAAAGGTAGCAGGATGTTGCTTATTCTTAATATCTAAGAAAGAGAAAAGGGTCCAGTTAGTTCTTTCAGCTGGTGACAGGATTCCACCTACAGTACTGTATCTGTCTAATGAGGAGGCTTCCCTATAGAGCCTAACCAAGGCTAGCGACTAGACTGCTGGTCATTCACTGAGACTGTGATTCACTGAGATTATGCAGGCTACCTTCGCTCAGCTGTATTGTCATCCTGTGCCATCTGCTTACAATTGATCTCATAGATACAGTAAAGACTGAGTCCAGAGAGACACAAGCAGGGCTCAGCTCCCCACATACACCACATTCCACACAACACTGGGTGGAATCAGATGTTTTGTGGTAACCAAGGTCTCTTGGAAACACCGTATTGCACATCCGCAATGTGGTTTTCTGTTGCTTTGCAGTAAACTATGTGCAATGTGGAAATATATGAATGGAAAAAAGGACTAACTGCATACAATGAACTAGATCTTGTAGCTGAATGTTTTTGCTGGTCTCACCCATGGCTTCTGGCAACATGAAAATCGGAATAATCACTGAATGTATACAGCAGCTTATAATTAAACTATTAAATGTTCTCCACTTTGTTTCCTGGTTTTTACTGAACATATGAGAAGTCTCTTTTGATAACATCCATCTTGAAATTACCATCAAATAGCTCATAATGAAGAGGGGGGAGGGAGGGAGTGTGTGCGGCTGTGTGCATTGTTGTAAATTAATGAGCATGACCACAACCCAGCGTATTGCAATTATCCATTTTGAAATATCTTTTGTCTTTCGCCATAATTCATTAAAATCTGTAATGTGATCTGAATATTTGCTAGAGCCCCTTTCCTTGAAAACGGAATGATAATGCATAGAGTGATGACTATTACGTTTCTCATGATAAAAATGGAAACGAACAGTTTCAGATGAGTCTGGTTCCGCATCTGCATTAATATTCCATGCATCCACCAGAGCACTCTCGCATCATTCCCAAAGGAGCCTTTTTGGGAATGTTCCAGCCAAAGTGTCTATTGCTAATGGCAATCCGTGCTAGAGTGGGTCACACACTGTCATTTTAGGTATTTAACATTCCTAAACATCTTTCAGATGCTACAAAATAGACTCTGAGCAGTGCATTGTGGCCAGTCATTGAAACTCACTTACATTAGGTTAGCGGGTGGTGCATTTCCCAGTTAAACAATATGATGTCATTATGACAGTATCACTTTGAAGCACTATTGATTTGTTAGCAGACGTTGATGGCTAGACATCTGAAAGTTATGAAATCAACTGAAATACAAGGCGGGGCCTCCTCCACTTTCCTTGACATTTTCACTCAATAAAGGCTCCACTTTTCACCCCCACCCCACCCTATACATTGCAGATCATTCCCCTTGAGTGAGTTAGAATGGATTGATGCAGAAAAGCAGAGAATAGATGTAGAAGCGGAAAAATTCCTCTACTATAGCCAGAGAGCGAGATGGGGGGAGGGGCAGCCAGAGAAACCTGCAGCTGCCACACAGCTGCCCTTTCTGATAAGAGCAGGAGGCTGGCTTTATTTCTAGAATTAATTTGCCATTCCTTCTATACCCTCTGGTGGAGCCAACATGAAAGTTGGTCTTAAAACACACTCACTAACACATCCATTAAGTCTATAAGGAGGATCTGGTTTCTTCCAGCTAAGTTCTCTTCTCACAGGCAACAGCAGTATAGTAGACCTGCCCTTCTCATATGAGGGACTCGTGCTATTATAGTAATGTTTAGACCCCTGGGTCTTCATAACAAACTCCTCTCAACCTAGGGCTAACTCCTCCTTAAGGTCAAAGCATGCATTTTAAAGAGACCCTCATCATCATCATTAACATTTAAAATCGCACAACAGCACAATCCTTTCAAAGCCTAGTGTAGAAACTTTGTCTTCCATATCAACAGGGTCCCCTCTGAGTCGAGCCTTATTTGCAATTCGGGAGCCGTATTTGTAATTCCCCAAAACGGCGCTTGTCTACGCATATTTAATTACTTCTCATTCACATTTGGTCAGAGTGAATTCTCCCTATTATGGTGAGATTTATATCAAAGGTTACCAGGACACACATCCTATTAACGTCCTATTAATGTTTCAATTATCATTTTGCGAAATGGCGAGATGGGGGAAATCAGAGAACAATTAAAATGATTTATTTCTGACATAGCATTGAAAGGAGCAGGAGGAGGGCCCTGCACCCTTACATTCCTCCAATACAAAACAGTTTGTAGCCCATTCTTTTGAGTGAGCCTCCCCCTACTCTCAATCAGACTCACTGATCTCTGTTGCTGCAGCGACCTCATTCTATCAAAAGGATCTGCAGCTGCTCCTGGCGAGGGACAGGCCTCATTGTGACCAGGCATGCCTATTCACACTAACCTCTGGGACCCATGCGGGATGTTCACTGGAGACTTAGAAGGCAACTAACAAAATGTTTGCCACAGTGAACTCACATACCAAATGCTCCAGTCCCCTGGTGTCGCTAAGGCTGTTGACGATGCAGAATGCCATAACAGTGGTTGCATCAAGAAAGAGAGCATGTTGTCATTGGCTCTAAATACATATATATAGTACAATGAGTTAATGTAGGCTGTAGTAAGCCTATTGTGTGTGGGGGGGGGGCTAAATGTGTGATAACCTTGTGTTCGTCAGTAGCTTCCAGACAATAGATGTAATTAGCCCATTCATATGTATCAGCCTTTCAATGTGGTTGGAAGGTCTGTGTCCTGCCAACAGTGGACCACCAGTGGCACCATATGTTATCTAAGGTGGTCCATTTCAGTGCCTGGGCCCATAAATATCCAAAGCTAATGATTTTCCTTCCCCAGTTCTCTCCCTAATTGCCAAACTCATTCCGTCTCAGGCATGCAAATGAGAGGCTGACTGCAGGCATTTCCCACAACTCTTCTCCAGACAGATCTCACAGATCTCAGCTGGAGCTCCAACAGTAGAGTGTCTGTGGACCACACATTAGGGGCACCAGTTAGAAAAGCCGAGCTGAACTAGGGTGGATTCTATATATATATATATATATATTGTCTACCACTCCCCAAGCATGCATGCTGAAAAAAATGAGTACATTTAATATTGTTCTTTTGATCATCCCCTTCATTGCACATCTATTTAACATTATTTATAGGCCATTTATTAATGCATGGCTCTGCTATTAAGATTTGGGTGACAGGGTCCATCTACTTAAGTAATTTACTGATGGGCTGGTGAATCTGCAACACAGCCTAGAAGCCAATCTCAATGATGTTGCTAATGTAAGTCAGTATACACTATAAATGCACACCTATCCAACAAAAACAGTGTTATTCCTGCAGCGTGCCTTGATTCAGACAGGAACTATACTAAACTATACTTCTGGGGACTGTCTGCCAGTTATGAAAGTTATTGCGTGAAATGAACAAAGAAGCTACAGTATTTCTATAAATAATAAGGTAACATGATGTACTCATTAAACTAAAATCTAGGTAGGTTTGAAGCAGCATAGGAATTATAGCAATGAGTGGAAAATACCATAAAAATAGTAATGTCCTTTAACTTGACCAAAGACTGGTGTTAAAAACTGTTAAACATATTGTAGTGTTAATTTCATTAGGGAGAAGCCCTACAGGTAGGTAAGACCCTAGTGGAAGAAGGTATCTGAATGGTACACGGAGTAGAGTGTCTGCATGCTAATGGCCAGGTCTTAAGATCCACACCTTTAGGCAAGGCCATTATCATCACTGCTGGAGCGTAATCGGATCGACCTGGGGGTCGAGTCCCAGCACCCTCTATGCATCCTCATACTCCATCTGCAAAAGGCTCCAACTGGGCCTTGGGTAGAGATCTGAAGCCCTGGGTGAACAGTGAAATGCTCCACACGCTGCCCATGAGGAGATCAGCCATTACCATTACAAAATGCTGCTGCAAAGTCTGCGAAGTCAGAGTCATTTGAAGGTTACAGGCTCTGAGAATGGGATATTAGCTCTGAGACCATCGCATGAAGCCAGAATAAGTTTGCGGACTCTCAGGGAAGGACTTTTTTCTTTTTACTGATGTTTCGTCATATAGTAGCATTATATTATATTGTATTGAAGAGGTTAGTGAGAAGTGGGCTGGTCATTGCTATCAGCGTGAAGACTGATTGCCCTCTCTGTCTTCACCACCACTACATATCTAATAGCAGTAACCACTCCACTTCCCTTTGTGGCCAGCACAATGGAACTTTGATCGCCACTGAAATGGATGCCTCTAACAATGGCCTGCATTCACTGAGCATTGCAGAGTCCTCAGTGAGACTGAGAACAGAGACCGCCACATTCCCCTGGCAAGCTTTAATTGGACGTGATGCTAGACAGATGATATCATAACCATCAGAGATGCCCTGATAAAACTGACCAGGGAGCTGCTCTCTGCAGCTCCTCTGTCTGAGAGGGGTCCTCTGTATATGAGCCCCAGGACCCCTCGGCCTGCCATCTCCTGCAGCAATCCGAGTCTGACCTCGGTCACCGCTCTCAGCCTTTAATGCCCAGGATGCTGGCTCTGGGGCTGAGGAACAGAGGCTGTTGACCTCCCCTCCCTGGAGGATAAAAGCGCTGATAGCGGGGACTAGAAATTAAAGACTGTGGCCTTTGAAAGCCTCCATTATTGTCAGCGGGAGCAGGGCAATGAATCTCCCTGGCCCTCTCCATGGACATGCATTATCGGAGGGCTGATTATTTGACCTAAACTCTCTGCCTTCCAATGATTTATTTTACCCTAGCACAGGTAAACTTCCTGACCCCTCTGACCTAATGTGGAAAAAGGTGTAACAGAAGACTTTAAGGCAGATAGCACACCTGTCAAGTGCATCAGTAAATGGAGCATGGCTCACGAAAATTTTCAAAGTAACTTTACAGGAACCACTTTTTAATCCCTCTTTGAGCCGAACTCAAATGTGGTCCTCTGTCCCTGTGGAGCGAAGCCTTTTACAAGAATATACAGGGGACTTAAAATGATCGGATCAATTGTTCCACTGCTACAGTAATTCAGAAAGATGGATTGCAGTCCAAAGTGAGACTCAAAATGTGCTGTGGAAAGCTAAAATCACAGGACCATATCACTTTAAATGTCACTTCTCATGGTTACTGAGGTATGCTCCCAGACAAGAGAATAGTTTTATGAAATATGCATTATCTTCACAAACTTTCAAAGGAGTAGGAATGTCCTTAACATTCTCTTTCTACTGCAGTAATTTGAGGTGTTATCAATATGAACCTGGCTGAGACCCAGTTGAAATTGGTAACCTCTCCTTTTACAGTCCCTTAAGGGTGGGGTAGGCAATTTTTTAAAGAAATGTTGGTAATATATGGTGAAATTCTCTTTACATCCCAACAGCTACCAATAAATACAATGCTCAGAGAAAAAAAATCTGGTCTCTGTGACTGTTCCAAGCCTTTAATTAGCCACTCAAAAATATCAGTGTGCCTGAATCTTAAAGCGACAATGTGTAATTTTCATATTAATTAATTAAATTCTGAAGTGTGGACATAACAAATTGAGACAGCTGGTGCTTCAGCACACCACTCATTTAGCTGCTCTAGCCTCAAATGGTCTGGTGTGACCAGCTTGGTCAGCCTTCCCATGATGCCAGAGGTATGCCTGGAACGAACGAGATGTGCAGCCATCTAGACCACCAAGATACCAAGAAAAAAAAAAGAAAGCACACAGTTAAGGCAGAGCAAAGAGGCTTGTGGGAAATGTACTGAAAACACAGAGTACCATTCGTGGCCAGCAGGCACAAAAATGACACATAGTCGCTTTAACAACCAAACATTTTTTTTTTGGCCTGCCAAGTGGTGTTCCCGGGGTCACATTGGAAAACTAATACCACCATCATGTTCCCCATCGAGTGGCGTGCAAAACCACCTGCTGATCAGAGACTGTAAAATATTTACAATAATGCTGCTGGTGCCTCTGGGAGTCTGTGGGAAACCTTTGTTGCGTGTGCATAGTGAATGGCACTGGGCTTGAAAACGTATGTATGTACATATGAAAAGATATGTACAGAGCTGGCTGTCAGCTCATTTTACATTATGGCATGGCCATCTTTATACAAACACAAGAGAGATCCAGAGTAGAATTCCCCTTTAAACAACTATAAAAATTTTGTATTAGCAATTGAGGTCACGGTATATCATGGTTATTGGCACTAGTGCTCTAATCTGTGGAAATCCATATTTCTCTGCTAACTAGGATGACATATTTGATATGACTACAAACCTTGGAATCTCTCTTCTGATTTAAAACTGTGTGTTGTAGATGTGAGCTAAGCCCAGATGTAATTGGACCCACCGGCAAGTTTAGAGTTTCCGTGGGTAGTTTAAGGCTAATTTATGGGGTTTAGGTTTCATAGAGGGGAGTTTGCTCTCGTTTGACTTGAGAGACAGGGAGATATTTTCACACTGGCAGAGTGGGAAGATGAAACATTGGCAAAAGTAATAAAAAAAAAAATATATATATATCCTGTGTTATGTCCCATATGTTACGTAATTA
>OMKL01156190.1:0-22131 GCA_900302295.1 Parasudis fraserbrunneri | reverse complement strand
CTTTGACACTCTGGCCAGGCATGAGTCCACAGACAGTTAGCTAGTGTTACTGTAGCTTGTTTGGTAGAAACTGCTACTCAGCCAGATTGTGTAACATAATGGAGAATTAGTCATTTAATATGTTTTTCATAGTCTTCATCATTACTGAAATGCCATGTAGGTATGTTTTTCAATCATGTCAACACTCGACTGGATTCCATCCCTTTCTCATATGGCTCTAGGCCAACTCAGTCCTCCAGAACCTCATGAATGCAACATCTCTGGGAGGGGAGTGTGATGAAGGTATAGGCTTAAAGTAATGTTTGACTCTGTTTTCTTTCAACACAGAGCTTGATCAGACGCTTTCAGTAAGTTACTTAATGTAACAAACTAAAAAAGATATTTAGGACCAATAGGGCCATGGTGAGAGATGGTGACCTCCTCGAGAATGGAGGTCATTCAAACTCATTAAAGATGTTTGTAAGATTTTCGATCGTTTGGAATGCGGACCATGACACTTAACCACATACAAATTATGTTCAATATAAGAACTTAATTAAATTGGAATGAGGACCATGTAGACTCAACCACATTCAAATTACGTTCAATAAAAATATAATTTCATCCAAAACAAAGATTACGGGCTGGAAGACAAGTTAAGAAACCCAGAAATCTCAGCACCTGGCAAAGCTATAGTTTGGCATTTGATCAACAACCTTTTCCAGCCCCCGCAGATACATAATGGTATTTTTTTCCCTATGATACAGTGAAAATAGTACTGATTTCACTAAATGTTCAAATTACTGAAATATAGTATAGCTATAAAGATAAAGATAAACCAGAAACATGCATGAAAGCTCATTCCAAAACAGTCTACAGTTGAAGTTGACATGCTAGCATGCAGGAGGAAGGAAATTACAACCATTGATTATGATTAATAATATATATTTTCACATTGTCCAGTTAACTACTCATTGCAGATCCGGTAAGTGTACTTAACTATACTAAAATCAAATTAAATTAATGAATGAATCAGTGAACTGAAAAATTACAGTTTTAATGTGTGTATCTACCACTCGTGTTCTCTGAGACAAAGATATAATATTTACTCAGTTAAAAAAATGCATGTCAAAGTAGATGCCTTTGTACGTATGAGTAAACATCTAGAAGAGCTCTGTCGGTTGTGTCTTGGGCTCTCTCTAGGAGAAAAGGGTCTTTTCAAATGGATTTATGGAGCCAAGTGTTTTTCATAATGACACCATAAGGATTTACACGTTCCTTGTCAAGTGGACTGAAGACTGAAGGTGTGGAAGTTAACAGGGTAACCTCGCTGTCACCGGTCTTCCTAAAACAGTGATTAAGAGACAGAGGACATGATGTTGACATGTCTGCCAAGACAGTAATTTACACTCATTGCACAAACAGGCGTTTCACCACCAATGGACATATTCATGGCAGTGCACACTTACCCTGTCATAATCAAAGATGTGTGTTTTAGAGAGTTTGTGACCATGTGTGTGAGAGCAGCGGTGTTGTGTAAGCAAAGAGGGAGGGAGAGAAAGAGAGAGAGAGATAAAGAGCGAGGGAGAGAGATGGGAAAAGAGAGGTAAAGAAAGAGAGAATGCTCGCTGTGCTTGTTGTGATAAATCATTTGGTCCCACAGTATCCCCTAACTGGGGTTCTGTTTGATCTTGATCGCAGTAAGATGGTGGTTTTGAAGTGAAAAACTCCAGAACTGCAGGTCAGGCTCTGGCAAGGCAGGGCCACTGACCCACACAGTGAGACAGGGCCATAATTTACACCCCGGTGGACAGCACCTAGCATTGGGGAGCCCCCAGCCTCCATCTGCACTATCTCAATCAGTGACAGATTGATGGCACCTCTTATTCATCCACACTGACTGGACTTTTCTACATAGATTACTTTACAAAAACTCTTATCTTCAACAGACATGGTTCTGTATATAAGCTCCTATAACAAAAGGGTACTGATGCCACCACAAGCAAAGCAACAATGAAAATATATAACTGTTCATTAGATTAAGAGATCAGTATGAGTAGACAATGAACAGGGCCATTGCATTTTGTTTTCAGTCTGGTATGTTTGAATACTATGAAACCTCTATAACTGGCAGACACATTTGGACTGTTTGTACCACCTTTGCACAATTTGAAAATCAAGCGAGATTTGAATTATGACCTAGTTCCTACAAGCCTTGATTTCAGCATGTGCATGCTCATCAGTAAATTAATCTACAACCGTGCTACAGTGATTCCAGTTTAACATTAACTTGCGTTACTTTTGCTCTAGTCTAGATAATAATCTATTATCTAATAACAATCTAGTAGATAGACTGCGGGAAGTGCTGCCTTATCAAAATCCAATGATTAAAACTACTGTTACCTCTCAGTGATACATTTAACAACACAAATGCATTTTACAGACTGCTCCTTCAACAGAACAACACAGAATAAACCAGAAGTGTGCTTTCCACCAATCACATAAGATGTATTCCTCTAGGTGTCTAGTTTAACAACTCATGGCCATTGAGTGGTGTGAGTAGCCACCAAGGCCACAGCAATCACCCAGTAAAACCTCCCTGCCTGTGTTAATTATCCATATACTATAGTCTCGCTCCAACCTCTCTCCACTTTTTCAACAAGTGAAGAACATCAATAAATAGCCATCAGTGTTCTCTAATTTATGGCTTCCTTGGTGGGACTATCAACCCAGCAGACTACCTCACAGACAGAAAGATCTGACTCCTTTCACCTGGGGTCAATCAAACATTAAAAACTGGTTTTGTGTCTCGCTGCCCAGCTGGTTTCAGGCCGCTAGCATTAGTAATGTGGGGGTAGGGGATGGAACAGCCAAGAGAACCCTCTCCTTTTTATGGCTTTAGCTACAAGAGAATGGGGGTGTGAAAAGTGTGGCACTTCAATAATAAAGCACAGAGAGATATGAACAGACCTTTCAAAGTCTGTACAATCCTACGTAGATGCACACAGCGAGGAAGATAGCTTAACTGACATGTTCACACAAAGTCTCTTTGATGGTGAACAGTTCATGACTCGGTGAAAGGGACAAGGGGCAAGCCTTGGCTGCAATAACACCTTTCTATCTCACGCTTCTCTGGGATTGAAGTAAACCTGTTAAGTAATGATCCTTCCCATATCTATTTGGATATTTTCAGGGACACTTGGGTGTAATATTTCTGTTGCAAAACATTTTTTTCCTGTGCACAGTCACCGTGACTGTACGGCTGTATCTTATCAAATATTATCTGAGGTGAGGTGAGTGAAAGTATTGTAATGTATAGAGGAAAGAAACAGTTAATAAATCTATGTTAAAAAAAAATGCACAAGATTTGCAGATCTGTGCATTAAGCATGGAGCTCTATCCACAAGCCCCACTGGCCAGTGATCTGTCTGCTATTCACTCACTGTCTCCCTAGCAGGCGGTGGGGTGGAGAACAGGAACAGGGTGTGAGGAGAGCCCACGTCAGGGGGTGCCCATAAATCAGGGCCCTCCTGCCCCCTATGTCCACCAAACCTACAGGGACTGGATGATCCAAATTCCTGGGGGTTAATTCACCAAGTCGCTCCCTAAATTTTCTACTATACACCTTTCCGTGCATTCTTTTCAACAGCACTAAGCACTATGAAGGAATGAAGAGCTGATAACATGACTGTGCACATAAAGCAGGCATATACCTACTCACACCAGTATGCTTTACAGTACTGAGCAACTTGCCCTTTGCACTTAAAACGTTGAGGTGTGTGTTAACGCACAGCAATTATAGCACTTAACTTACCAGAAGAATGCACTATCACTGACCTGTCCTCCATGTGATATGCCCTTTACTCTCCCAATCATAAACATATTCAGAATGCAGTTCAGAGAGCCTTTCTCCAGCAACAAGTCTACATGGCCACCGATGTGTTGTGATGTGGTGATGATGACTCTTTCAAACCAAAATCAGCTTCGCAACTGAAAATTATTGCCAGTAAAGGGCAAGTCCAAACTATATGGTATACCTAATAATGTTACTATAATGTACTGAAACTAGTTCTTCATGTTGGTGTATCATAAAAATGTTGACGTTAACTTACCACAGAAACAGCTCACCAGCAATAGCTCAAGTCATAGCCAAGCATTTTACATTTCATTGTAGGATTAAATGTACTTTAAGGTGGACAAATTAATCCAGAGGAGGTAAAATGACCAAGCCAAGACATTTCACACAGAGGGTATGAATAAAGCAGCTGCAAAAGAATTCAGTAGCGGGTCTACTTTCTTTGTGATCGGCCAAAGGTCATGCACCAAGCACACAGACTATAGAGCTCTTCTACACATTAAAGGAGTGAACTAAGTGAAAGACTGATGAATTGATTACTTAATATTTTATGTTATGCTATTGCATAAGCAGGCCTGTTTGCTGTTTACCTGTTTGTTAAAACAAATGTTGGATGCTGAAACAGGCTACATGAAGCTATATGTCCCCAAACTGAGTGGTGTTTGAGACATTAATATCCATACATTTACTGCATGGTGTTACTACGGTACGGATCAACTTTTTCTTTGCCTCCCATCAAGCCAATTTATTTACATTCTTGTTTGATAAATTATTTTGAAGGCAAGGGCATCATGTGTCCAATAAGGAACTATTCTTGACTAAAACACCATTCTCAAACTGTTTCGGGGTCTCTTTTCCCCCATCCACATGTCTCCAAGGAGGCGGCTCCAAAAAGTGTATTGTAGCGCAATATGTGGACATTTTAAACTCGTTCTGCAATGCTGAATTATTTTTCATCTCTTAAACAAATGTATAGCCTATGTTATATACAAATTTTAGTGTTATTGCTGAAGATTGCAGAGACAATAACATGCTACATGAAACCTTATCGCCTCATTCAACTTTGAAGATTCCATAGATAAGAATAAGACAGCATTTACACCTTTTTGACATCCTATACCTGTGCTATTATCATTTATATAGGCTAATTAAAGTTACTTTTTGCATAATTTAGGACTGCATCATGAGCATGCAGCACAGATTTTGAATTGAGACCTAAAATTCAGCCTTTCCCATTGACGCCATAAACTTGAATTAGGCTAGACTAAATCATGCTTGCATGCCTATTTTTACAGCAACATATTGAACTAAAATTGACAAAGACAAGTTTAAGTTTAGAAAGAGTTATGTTCAACTCATTGAATAAAAAAAAATTATATACACATATATATATATATATATATGTGTGTGTGTGTGTGTGTGTGTGTGTGTGTGTGTGTGATTTGATTGCACGTTCCACAAGCACACATTGTTTCTCTATTCTCTAAGTATCCTTAGAACATTTTCAACTTAAAAAGAAAAAAAGAAGAAAGACTTTCCCCCCTCCTTGATGCTTTCAAAATTCATACAATAAACCAATAAAGGCCTATAATGGTCTACTATGCCCACTTCCAATCCGGTTTTGCATTTGTTATACAATGAAAAAGTCTTTATAAAAATTTGAGAGGAGGGTAGGCTTTATCTGAAAACTTGTCATACTAAAAGTTGTAATTGTATATGTTCAAAGCCAGATTCACATCACGATCAACCGTGACACACCCTAAGGGTAGTAACTTAAGCCTACTTTTAATTCAACAGGATATGACAAAGCCCATAACATGGTTATTGTATAGCTTTATATAATAGTCTGGATAATATAATCTTGTAGGCTACGGACAATGACTGTAAGTCTATTTAATCGGTTACGCAATGACTTAGCGTTAGAATGCTGCATTATCAATTATCAATGAAACATTATTGACAAGAAATCAAAAATTAATAATAAAAAAAACATAATTATCAATCAATTTGCATGTGTAGGCTGGGTACGTCGCACTGCGAGAGAGGCAACACTTTGGTAAATTGCAAAAAGACAATAAGAAGACTTAACTTAGCAAATTAAAAACTTTGATGACACCTACAAAATGCAATCGACAACTTGCATTAGATTTATCACTGTTGCTACAGGTAGCCTAACGTTAAGTGCAAGATAGCCGATAAATGTATCACCTGTGCGTAAAGCTCTTGCCAAATGGACGCGGTGTGGCACTGACCTGCCGCTGACAGAAAAAAAAACTTTTTTAATGTTTAGAGGGCTGAAACACATCTGGGAGTTAAAATCTATCGTTGCACACACTAGAAAACATCTTCTGACCTAGAGTAGCCTAAAACCTTCAGCGACACAGACCTTGGTGTACTTGATCTCCGGGTTGGGCACCGGCGAGGGCATCAGTTGGAGAGATGCCATGAGCGCAGCGGCATCGGTCTTCACTTCACCAGGGATCTCGATTTCACTGGAAGTCATTGCGTCTGTCTCCGCTTGTCTGTTATGCGTCTTCGTTTTTTTCTACAGATGTTTGATTAGAACTTTGGAATCCTTCCTGTGTTTATAACCAGGTGTCAACGGCAGTCCATTTTTATTGGGTAAGGAAAAGGGCCGCCCTCTTGGAAATTAAAATCGAGCATTTACATAAACGACCTCAGCCATGCGTGTTGGGGAGGGGAAATAACAGCCCAACCCGCGCCCCCTTGGAGTGGTAGACTATCATTTCCTCTCTTTTCACCCACTAAAGAACTGACATTTAAAGATTCAAACGAAATTGGCATTTTGCCAAAGATTAGCTCAAACACTAAAAGCAGTGATTTAGGCCTGTTTAAATTTGGTAGCCTGCATTAGCCCAATAAGCTGTTTGGTCACCACGGATGGGATTTAGATCAAAATTAGTAATTATATTGGAATTGTTTGGAATTGTCTTAGTTTGTTAATAGGCTTACAGATAACCTTTCTTTTTATGTTATGCTAAAATATCTAATAACTTTGGCAACGTTTTTCAATTAACATTCTGTTGTTTATGACATTCAATAACAATTAAGATGAGAGTTAGTGAACAATAGGTCTTGATTATTTGAGCCAACTATTAGCTTAGCCTGCATGATTTTCACATTACCGTTGTAAACACACATGCTAAAATAATCTTAAACCCATTCGACACCGTGACATGAATGTGTGAACCTTCTTTGGTCTGTTTACCACACTTAAAATGTACACGCTTATACTACCCAAGATCTAAGATGTTGTCAAGGTGTGGTCTAACGATCACCACTAGGCCAATTTCCTAGTCTGTTGATGAGAGAGATTTATCCTGGTGATAATTCCTTCTAGCACCCACTTTAAACTTCTCAATAAACATTTGACCACTTAACTGGGGGCCAATTCAAATGATGGTGTCTCAGGAAACCAGTGATGTCATTGGAGGACACTGAATCCTTGTGTTGTGTTAATTACAGCTCAATAAAGTGATGTAAAGTGATGAAAAATATATATATATTTTTTTTTAAAGTTAGTGATAGGGATTGCAATCGCGATTGCTATTTTTTCATCTCCATCATTTCATTGAACTGTAATTAACATCACACAGGGATTCACTGTCCTCCAATGACAGCACTGAAGGACATATTCAAACTCTTTAACTCTCATTACTGTCAAACTAAATTAATGTGTGCAAAAGAGTTTTGGGATATGTGTGAGATTTTGTGCAAAATGAATCAGCATTGTTTTTCAGTGAAGTGTAATTAGCTACCCAGACATCAACACGTGTATAGCCTAGACTTTTTTAACAATTGAAAATAGCTATCAACGATTATGTTATGGTTAGATGAATAGGCTGTCCGTACAGTTATTTATTTTGATTTTTGGCTTGTTTCCTGAATGTCAGAAAAGCCTGTCTGTGATTAGAATTAAGCTCATCAGGAGGGCAAAGAATGTGGAGATTGTGTCCAGCTAGAACTGCATACGGCATTAAAGTTAATGGCCGAGAATAACGGTTCAAATTATACATACGCCTATTACCATTATCTAAAAAAAAAAATTATAAATAAATAAATAAATAAATAAACTCTTGGCAAGACTGGAAAAATCCATTCTCTTAATTTTCAAGGCTAATAATGTGAGTTGCCTGACAGGACAAAGGAGACAGATGTAGGCCTATAATTTGCAAATCCCTCCGGAGGATGCTTTTTCTCCATCACCACATTAGCCTTTTTTCACAGCATGGGCGACACTCTGAAAGTGTCTGTTTCACATCAAAGAAGACATGCCTGGAAAAAGTGACACTGATTAATGCATTCAAAACATTGCATTCTCTCCCTGTCGCCTCACCTTTTCACAAAACACAGAGAACGGGAGATAAGACACTCTACACCCTATAGACCGCGGCCAACTTTAACCGTTCTATTATGCATTCATTGAGCTCCCTCTGTTGGATAAACTGAGCCTAGGCAACTGTGTTGTCAGCAAACGCCTTCCGCAGAATGTTTGTGTAGTTCTCTGTCTTCCAGCATGGCTGCCTGTAACATAGCAACCATTGTTTTGAACATGACAACGGTTGCTATGTGCAAAAAAACAAAAACTAAAAACGGTTGCTATGTGTTGCTATATGAGAAATATAAGGAAAATCGTATTACTGGATCTTGTAAACAAGTCAAAGTAGAACAGTAATATCATGCTGTTCCAGTGTTTTACCTACTCTTCCACTGCACAGAAATTAGGCATTTTTTGAAAGTGGTTACCAATGGTAACAGGCAGCCATACTGGAACAAAGAAAACTACACAAACATCCCGTGCAAGGCCTCTATGGTTTGGTTATTAGACACATATTTGCGAGGAGTCGTTTATGGAGTTTAATAATTGGTTAACTGAGATTAGCCTACTTATACACAACCTCAATCTTTATCCTATAGCCTAATTCTTATGTGTAGCTTTTTTAACGGGTTCTCCAATTTGTTGTTGTTGTAAACTGATATAGGCTAGCCTATCCCACGCTTTCAAGAATACTAGTAAGGTCAGTTCGTGATACGGTACACCTATCACTCCTTGTGATAGCATGCTGAATTTATTTTTTTATTTTATTTTTTTGTAAGAAAGGTTGGCTGTTAAAATCGTTGGCTTGGGTGGGGGAAGTTAATATAATGAAGTTATGAGCCAACAACAAAGCTAAGTGCACTTCCCCAAAAGTGCTGTGGGTGCATGCTTCCAAAGATATTTTTATTTTCTTTAAGTCTAATGTCTTTGAAAATCATTAAAACGCATATCTGACAACTTTTGAGATGATTATGATTTTCAGCCAGTGCTGAAAACATAAATTGCTAAATACCCAAACCCATAATTCAAACACAAAGAAATGTATTCAATATCATATTGATTGAAAGGCTTCTTTAAAGGTCTGACAGTAGACAAATCTAATTATGAATTTTAAATGTATTTGTAAATTATTTGGAAACAAAAAGTAGGCTACTCTTTTTAAGGTTTCCATTTGCATTTCACTTAGGATAATTATTTTGAAATTAATTGGCAATAGCCTATCTGTGTAAAATAGATTAGCAGGCTGTAGGCTATGTTTCACAAAAATGTAATAATAAAAAAAGTTGCTAAACCCTTATTTTCATTATTAAGTCATACAGTACATTATATATGTGCATATTGTTCTGCCCAAAATGTATGTACTTAAAAAGGTCCACACTACGGGTCAAATATTTACTCTGCAGCTGTAGCCATGGCACTCTAATGAGGTCCCTGTGGCCATGTTTATATTTTGTTTTTTGGCATAATTATGAAATGAGTCAAGTGAATAGATACACCACACTTTACTCACATTCTGATAAAGGAAATAAAGTTCACGACATTCTTCATTATAGTTCTCTTAAAAAGCCTAAAGTACATTTGCTTGTTCAATGAGCAATTCAAATGATTAAAAGCTCCACTTGGAAATACTTTATGTGTGGAGCTTTTCATGATTTGAATTGTTAATTAAACAAGGCAAGTTGTTAAAGACTCTTTCCAACACCACTCCCATTCTGTTTGTTTAATTATTCTAAAAGGGCACCCACTCCCAGTGTTAAGGGCACTCTCCCCCGGCCTCTATCCCTAGGTCTACACAGCCCCCCAGAGGGTGACCTTGGCCGGGTTTGTCCTGCTCCCCAAGCCATACCCAAATTGAGAATGAGCCACTCATGGTGAAAAGACAATAGTCCTCCTCAGATGACCTTTAAAGAAAACTCAAAGCACAGAAATGCCCCTCAGGATCATTATTTGATTACCCCTCTTTACTTTCACTTCAGACTATCCCCTCTGAAATGTTTGTCCAATGTAAGTGGGGCACTTGGGCCCCAGAGCCCCATAGATAACCTCTGCCATGTTTACTTAAAATTCCCCCATGGTGCCAATTTTAAAGAAAAGCATGTAATCTTGGACTACCATCCATTCTACGATAAAGCAAAACACAACTGTAGGCATACTATCAATGTAGCAGTACAAATTCTACTTTGTGTTTTGTTGATACATCTGCCCAAATTGTAAAAAGAATGCCAATGACATATACCCTGAACAGTAATATTTCAGGATCCCCGTAGCCTCAAGAGAAAACGTTATTATCTCTAAATTGCATTGCTGTCAACCTTACAAGGCCAGGCAAGTTTATTTATATAGCACATTTCATACATTGAAGCAATTCAAAGTGCTTTACATAAAAAGAATAAAAGTCAAAGTGTAATTAACAGTGCAGAATGTGAGCAGTGATTACAATTTAAATTAAAGGCCTACATTGCAAAAGGTAGAAGAGAAAGTACAAAGGCAAATAAGAACATAAAATACAATAAAACATAGCTGCAAGCAGCGTTTCAGGAGCCAAACACAAGGTGGCAATTTCACTGTAGACCACACATAACAAAATAAATTCTCATCTGACAAGCCATTGAGGAGTAGATTGCATTTATAGTGATTTTTGTGTTAAGCGCCACCATATGGCTGAAGGATACAAAACTTCCCCATCTTGGGGAAAACCATGTGTGTTATGTTTGGTGCAAACTGGACAACCGTTCATGAGAAACATGACATTACTTCCTGTTTTGCATGCATTTTTCAGAAATTCAGTTTGGCCTACAAGCTTTCTGTATAATATATTTCAAGATGTTGGTTTCTAGATGCCAGTTTTGCAGCAGTTGATTGTTCAGCCTGGGAGGAGTAGGAATAAAATGAAACGCATCACTTTCATATCAATAACATAGCTAAGATATCACAAAGTACTTCTCAAATTACATTGTGATCAGTCAAGCGGTCGCAGATTATTAAAAATGTGTGTACATTTTTAGAGAATAGTGCCACCATGTGGCCAAATGGTTTAAAACTTTATAAGGCTCCTTTCTGTCATGGGACAAACATAGTTTGTCAAGTTTGGTGCAAAGCATTCACAAGTAACGAACCCCTTCCTGATGCATTTCCCCTACATTATTTTAGGTCTGACGATCATACTATTGGTTTAGTTAGGTGACCATTCAACCGGTGTTTTTCCCACTAGTAGACAGTTCCGACTTATTTATTATAACCAATGCAGAATTCTAGATATGTTGGAAAGTGGAAAATTCTGACTTACTATTTAAATGCAATGGTATGTTCCCATCGTCAGTATTCCAAGTAGGAAACTCAGCATGATTTCTCAGCTATCAATTTTCCAAGATGCATTTATGTGATATCATGTCAATATGGCGGCATACACTGAAAATAACATTGCTTAACATTTTTGTAATCTTAAATTAAAGTAATAATCTTGAACATTTTCATATAAATAAATGTCTATTTTGCCACTCTGTATCGCCAATTGATATAACACAATAGTGATTCTACCTATACCCAGTTCATTAATGTTTTTACATTTGCTGTTCTTGGCTGTTCTAAACACTGGTGTCTGGTAGAACATTCCGGGGAAAATCATCCGACACACAGGAAGTGACACATTTTACATCTCCAGCAGCAACAGCAGATTATTTGGAATGAACAGAGGACTAACTCAGTAGTTAGCATGAAGTTTCATGATGGAAAACAAGTCAATACAGTGCAAAAACACTACAGCAATGATTGCTTTTCACCAATAGATGTCACCAAAACAAACAAAAATGAGGATATTGCGGAGAACCATTTAAAATGATAATAATAATAAATAAAATAAATAAATAAACACACCTCTTTTTCTGCCTAAATAAGGGATGGCGGTTCCTTCAGCACAGGAAAATGAATAGGTTATTAAACTAGTTTCGTCTGTGGTTCACATGGGCTCTTTTCCTTGAAAGAGATCTTCTAATATCGATTTCCGATGCAGCAGTTTAACAAAAGGAAAAATTGCTTGCCAAAACTAGCTTAGCATTGCAGCTCAGGTACCCCTGGGGTGAGGGGTATAACAAAATTGCAACATCCGATCATTAAGTGTTAGCAATGTGGCTCTTAAAATTAGGCTAATAAGAAAAACAACAATCCTCCTGTAAAACAACACTTTACCTCTCACCTCATATGCAGCATAAAGGACACAATTACTGGTAAATGGGAAAGGAAAACCATCGGAAGAAAAAAAGGAACTGGGGCTTTGCGTTTTCTTTTTTCAAAATGACGGCAACACAAGAGGTTTATGAGCTGCTTGAGTCATTGGAGACACTGGAGCCATCTCCAATTCTTCCATCCTCTACTGGAAAATGTTGGCAGTAATGCCTTCGCCACACTGGTCAAGAAGGCAGCCACAATGCCCTACTCCTGCAAAGACCAACAGGTTGGACAGGGGTCAATCCACCGGTGCTTCAGTGCCACTCATCGCACCGCTTCCTGATTACCAGGAATTTATGCCCAGATGCTAGCGGAGCCCTGCCATAAGGCCTCTCCCTCTGTCTCCTCCTTCTTCAACATTTTCATGGTGGAGGCAGCATATTTCAGGGGTTCTCCCCTGACTGGAGGATGAACTGGTTTCCTTCTTTATACCTCAAACCTTCACTATGACAAGCCTGAAGCCTCAGTCCCATTCTCAAGCCAACAAGTCATTGGCCGACTTTAATGACCCAAGGCTAGTCATCGGTCAAAAGGTGAAAGTAGACTCATGATGAAGCAACTTTTTGAGCAAAACGACATGTTTCGAACAAGAGATGAATAAAAAGACACTGTGTTTTCAGTTCTTATGTCACAGTATATGCAGCCCTCCAGCATGAACTCCAAGCAAGCAGTTTGCAGCGTCTCAGACCTCCCCCTGTCTGCAACTGGTCCAAATGACACATGGTTGGTTACATCATGGCGAGGTGGGGGTTCATTTTCTTCTCTGGGGTTCATTTACTCCTTGATTGCAGTAGGATGCATATACTGTACTTGTGAATATAGCCACACATAATTTAATTTAATATAATAATAATTTTATAATAATTTTGAAGCAATAGGGTTGCAGAACTTTTGTGAGGATATTCCCATTTTTATGAGTGATCACACCAAGATTTTAAATACAAAGAAATGGCCTCAAATGCCCGGCCCAAAATTATTTTTTTCCCCCGTCGCTCAACCATGGGGCTTGGATTTTTTTTGTCGCTGAATGTCTCACTTCTTCTCAGTGTAACCACTTCTAGCCAGATGCCTGTGTGTACCATGCACTCGCAACTCAATATAGCTGGGAGACTTGGGAGACCTGTCTGTCGCTTGCATTCTAGGATATCATTTCATTGTCGATTTTATTGCTTTGTTTTCTTTTGCATCTTTACTTAGTCTAGCTTGTGTATTTACCTATTGCAGCAAAGTAAGGGTCAGTAAAGCAGGCAGGGCTTTAGTTTAGCTTAGTCTAGTAGTAGTGGTGTACACTAGCTGCTAGCACCCGCAGGCTGTATTGAGCCTGCTTTGTTAAAAGCATGGTCGAATTCTGTAACACAAGCACACACATTCACAAACATATATCACTTTATAGTCTATTTTATTGCTTTGTTTTCTTTTGTATCTTTAGTATAGCAGCAAAGCACACTGGGTAACTTAGCTTAGGAATGGTGGACAACCTTCGCTACTGCCAGTGCTAGCAGTCAAGCCCAGCCATAGAGGCAACAGCATCCCTTCATGTTTCAGTCTGCTCTAGTAACACAAGCATGCACATCCACAAACACACACACACGCACACACACACACACACACACACACACACACACACACACTCAAACACCTGTTTTGTAAATCCTTTCTTGCTAACACAATGCAGAGTGATTTGGTTGCTCTACTCCGGCTAAAGAGATTTCAGCCTCACTAGGTTATATTTCTGCAAGATATTCATTCACTTCATTCATGGCAGGAATGAAATTTAGGTTAAATTGAGAGAGATTCTGTGCACCGCCTTGCAAGCACCTAAGTGATGCAGAAGCATCACTTTTTTGTGATGATCGATTTTTCAGATTTTCCGTAACCAGGGCGTGAAAAGAAATGATGCTGCTTTTCTTGCATCCTCCCACCTCTCTGTACATAACATGTAATGCTACTGGGCTACTGATCACACTGTATAAATTCAGATCATTTAAATATTGAATGTACAATCCCAGTGTTTTTATGTAGACTTTTTTAGTTATTTACTCATTTGTAATCTTGATGATGGCACTATTGTTGAAATGTGCATTGTGGAACCTGTTTTTCAATAAACTATGACAGGGGCTATGGGCTATGGGAGCTAAAGTTGCTTAGCCTTTTTTTAGATGCTTTTTATGATAATAGGCTACCCTTTGCTCATGATTCAATGCACAAGATTAGGTTTAAACCTTGATACAATCATGATATCATGTCATGAAATTACAGGTAAAACTAGAATGTAAAGTTCGTGAACAAACTTTAAGTTGGCTTGATAAAGCCAAGCTGTAATCAACAGAAATTGGCATCAACATTCATTAGTTGGGCATGTCCTAAATTGTATAGCAAGTTGGAAGGCTCTAGCTTAAAAGTTGATAATAGCCACGCCCCTTTATACGTCTATGAGAAAAAAGGGATAAAAAACGAGTGAAAGAAAGAATAGAAGTGAGATATCCATACAAAAAGCACAAGCATACCCCATGGGCATACCCTGAAGATGCCCAGCAATTTTGAAGCTGGTAGCTTCAAATCTGTAGGAGGAGTAGCGTTGACAAAAAAGGCAATTACAATATCAGTATGTTGACGTTGTCAAGCCAACTTAATTAATATGTTAGACTGAGTAGCACTGTAGTCTATAACTCCTATACAAAATGTTGAGCATAATGTTGTTTTTATTTTTAGAATCAGCATTTAAGGCAAAATGTTTGTAACAGTGTTGTTATGTTCCTCTAATTGTGCCAAATAGCATAATTTAAAAAAGGTGCCATATAGAACCTTCAAAGATAGGTGCCATATAGCACCAAAAGAGGTTCCCCTATCATTACGTGCCAAATAACCAGTTTTGGGTACTGTTCGTCACCATGTTTGTTCATGGTGTGTAGCGTAAATCGTTTATGGTAGCCTGTGTAGAATTAAGTTTGTTCATCAGTTTAAAAATGTACAGGCCTATTTTCTTTATTGGTATTTTGGCAAAGACCTATTCTTAACAAGGTACACTTATTTATGTACCTTTATTTGTTCCCATCTCTGCAGACGGGCAACAGTGCGAGTGTATTAAATGGATAGACAATGGTACAAGTCGCCCTGATTAGTTTGGAAAATATGTGAATTGCAGCTTTTAAGTGGCCAAGCTATCACCAAAAACAATAGATGGGGAATGATGGTTGGAGGAAATTGTGTGCGCTCTTACCACAAAAACGACAACTCGAGCTGTCCAAAAAGAAGCTGTGAAGGTTCTTTTTACGCGAAAGAACCATTTCTTTCTGGATTGGAGTGGGTCCACAAAACAAAGCAACTCTTAACTGAACGCGCATACCGTTTGTGATAATGGGGACAATAATGTCAGTGGTTTGTGATGATTGATAGATTTTCTTAACTTTCTTATATGTAGATCTAGGAACTCTTCTCAAATCTACATTCCAGTCGTTTTGCGTGCCACAAGAAAGAAATAGGCGAACGGATCGCGTAAAGGCGCATGAATATTTTGGCCACAACAAAAAAAGAAAACAGTTTCAGAGAGATAGTATCAGTGCAAAACAGAGCCCCGTTTTTATGACGATAGAATCGGAGGAGAACGAAGATGAGAAAGATTAACTGGCATGTCAGCCTTGTGCAGGCTACATAGTACACTCGCGCCAAGTGGGAGGCGACTAGTCTATATTCCGAGGACCGGTCGTGTGGACAATTAGAGAGACTCTATCACACTTCTTGCCAACTGTCTGTCCTGACCAGTATATCAGAGTAAGACATCAAGGATCTATTGGAAATATGGAAAATGAGAGGAAGAGAAAATTTAAGGAAAGATGTGCCCTGAGGCATGACATCATCAAAGAGTTCCTGGCAGAATTTCTGGGGATATTCGTCTTAATAGTGAGTATCTCTGCACCTGTCATCTAACTATAATAGCTGGTTTAAAGCTGAACCAGTATGATAATGAGATGTCTCAAGGGACACAATCTGCCATCTGCAATATGTTTTTATAAATATATCGGTCTGCTCAATAATATATTCTGAAAATAATTTACATTTTCTTTGATGTGCTCATATATAATTCCCTTCTAACAAAGTCTGACTCATAATTAAGACATCTTCAGACTGGCAAATTTGACAAGATATAGGTGACAAAGGACTGTTTTTCCTCCAATCAAATGATCACTCCTCATAGTTACTGCACATTTTCTCTCAGTTATGATTGTTGAATTACTCAGTTAGTACAGTTAGGCTACTGTAGTCTAACAGTCTTTGAGGTTGATTAAAATACATTAAATCACCCTGTTTAATTCTCAGTGCAGATCATATTTTCTGGTGTTGTTTCTCTGCATCTCCCATCCTCTGTCCATGAGGGAATTGTTGTCAGCTTTTCAATTATATGTAGAAGTCACTATAGTCTAGACTGACTTTACCCTCCAACTGTCACCCCTGAGCTCCTCCTGTCACCTATCTCTTCATGTTCCTGCTCAACAGCTTCTAGGCACTGTGTTTCAGGAGTGGCACCACATCAATGGAGTAATCCTGCCTCCACAACAAGCATCATTATTTTTGGATGGCTGCCCTTTTCTCAACACATTTTGTTTGCTCACCCCTTTTACCCGGAAAATATGGGCTTAATTATTTTCCGGGCCTCAAATTAGACATCTTGTTTGCGGCAGTTGGAAGCTTTTGAAATGGAGCAAGAAGCGAACCTTAATTATGGGTATAATTGCAAAATTTACAAACAATGACTCTTTCTTCCTCAAGCCAAATACTTTCCTCTGATCTTGTGTTTTTGTCATTGTCTGTCTGTCTGTCTGACTGCATGTCTGTCTGTCTGACTGTCTGTCTGTCTGCTTGTCTGTCTGTCTGTCTGTCTGCCTGCCTGTCTGTCTGCCTGTCTGTCTGTCTATGTCCCAGCTCTTTGGGTGTGGGTCGGTGGCCCAGACAGTGCTGAGTAAGGGGGCTCTTGGGGAGCCCTTGACTATCCATATAGGCTTTACTCTGGGAGTCATGATGGCCGTCTACATGGCAGGGGGAGTGTCAGGTAAAATACCACACACTACACACATGATGTAAGAACCCACACTTAGTGGCGTCTTACTTCGTTCTGCAGTCCTCTTCTCAGTGTCAATATTTTGATGCTGGGAGCATGACATGAAATAATATAATATTGTGAATAATTTTTCTTCTTTAAAATAAAAACAAAACAATGGCCAGAGGTGACTGGAAGTCAGATAGAAACAAGGGAAACATGGTAATTTGTCATTTCAATCAACAAGCTTTTCCTTCAATTCCTAGACATTCTTTTGAATCCCAAAACATGAGCAGGTAATAAAGGTCATCACCAGTTGTTTGTGGTGGGAATGCTTCGCTATAATGTGGTCTTTGACCATGAAAATCTGGCCCTGTCTTTACTCCTGAGTACTAAACTCTGCAAATAACTGTACAACGTAAACATAAAGGTTATTCAGTTCCAGTTACAAAAGGAAGTTTACAGTACATGCATCATGTAATAATACTTTTCTATCCCTGTGATGATTAAACCTACAGTAATGAACTGTGAAGGCCTATGTAGGTCACACTTATAAGGCCAGCAACATTACATAATGGAGAGCATTCCTGTACTGTATCCAAATAGGGATGCACGGTACCACATTTCACTGCCGATACTGATTCCAAGTCCTAAAGTTGTAGTATTGGCCCGTTGGATCCATTGCTTTTACTGCACAGTATAGACTTTAGACCATTAGATTTGGGTCATTGGACAAAAATAATCAAGATATAATAATTTTTTTCACCAGTAGAGAGATCTAACATATGTTATGTGTCAAAAATGCAAAGAAAATAATTAGCTTTGCTTTGATTTCTGACATGTTACATACTTTATGTCTCTTGGTATGGGGAGTTAGTATTCAGGAAATTCTTGAATACAGATACCCTGTCGGGTCAGCCAAATACCAGTATCCCTTTGTACACTCAAGTACTACTGAGTGAGAGTTAAGGAAAAGCTATATGGATCAGGGCAGAGATGTTATTGCTTGGCTACACTCCTATAGCCTGACAGTTTTTAAGTGTCAGGGGCTTAAATGTGCAGGCTATGTTACAAGACTGGAGGTGTTGTGTCTTAATGTCCAAAGGGGACTTTACGGGGTGCATTCCTTGAGGATTACAGCAAGGAGAGCCCTCTGTGCTTCTCAAGCAATGATAGGAATGGGGGAATCCCATCTTAATGTCACAGTGTCTTATGGGCGTGCTGAAGTGGCAAATGCCTGTTAATCGTCAATCAAGGATTCCATTACACTGGCCTTATATGGCATGATGACTTGTAATTTGAAATGCCAAGGTAATTTCCATCACTATCAGTGGTATTAGCTTTTAATGTACCGGTATATACCAAGGGGATCATTTAACATTGTAGCATTTAAGATAATGAGCATGTTGTCTGAGCTAAATTGAATATGTTTTATCTTTAAAAACACATGTTGGTAGAGTGTGAGCACATACTCTGTGTCTCTACCTACACCAGCGATAGGTAACTGGCGGCACCTGAAGTGTGGCACCCAGATCAGTTCTCCCAAATTAGATAGTTTTTATTGTGTTTACTACAAGCTTAATATTATACCATTTATGCTATTCAACAACTAAATTACATGTTTATTCTCTGTTCTTGTCAGTGGTTGAAGGCCCTCTTGAGGTGACAACTGAGTTATTGTGGCCAACACCAACATCACAATTGCTCATCCCTGACCATTACAATCTCTATGTAGGACAGCCCTTCATTATCACTGCTGCTACACAATGCTACTGTATATTACATCAGGCAAGACAGTTGGGAAACTAACATTTATGCTGTTTTTGGATGAATTTCAATTATTCATTGAGAAACTCCTATAGAAAGAGGGAACTCATAGTGGTACAGTTTCCCCCACCCCCCGGCCCTTCCATCTCCATCCTAACGTACAGAGAGCATAGCTTTTCTTATCAGTCTGACTCATATAACATTACTAGATCACTGCCTATGTTTAATGAGGGGGACAGAGGCAGGCAGCTCCAGGGGAGCAATGAGGAAGAGTGAGGTTGTTATACTGTATGAACCAGAGCGCCTTTGCTGCATGACTGGGCCATTCTACCCTGGGGTCAATGGAACAGTAGGAAGCTTCCACACTGTTCAGTGACATCTCTGATGATGATCACAGCTATTGGACTAATGAGCTTAGCTGGGGCATGGGTCTCTGGAGAGGAGGAGGGGCGGGTTCAGGTGTGAGAAGCTCTGCTTTCTAGCCCTCCTTGGCAGGCATGCCCCATACAAGAAGAAAACACTTTTGTTTTCACTTTCCAGTCTCAGATTTTAATTGACAGCGTACCATAAGTATGGCACACTGGGGTCGCTTCAGTGACCTGCAGTTTACGCGTGTGTTAAGCAGATTCAGGCAGCTTATGTCAGATGCAATTCAGACAGGCGGTTTCAGCTGGTTGTTGGAGCTGGTGTTTGTGAACAGGATGGGGGGATTAGCGTTTGGCTCACGCCTGATAGCCCAAGTCGTGTTACCCCAGTGAGGTCACAGCCAAGACCCTTGAGTGTCAAATAAATGAGTCCTCAGTTTCAGCTTAGTCTAGTAAATTCTGTCTGACATCTTTCCAAACACGCTTTAGTGAGCATAGTGTCATTACAGGCCAACTTAGAATGCAAACAAACTAATAAATAAATACATTTCACTAAAATATTCCACAGTAAATAACCTTTGACCTGAGACTAACACTCTTTATCTGTATACGTACACCATTACTTAAACCTTTTTGACCTATTAAAATGATCATGCTTCCACCAGACAAACATTTCCAGCAGCCTATCAGACATATAATTAATCAATACAATGCTGAAAACGTGGTTTGTGCCTTTATTTCCACCAGACACAGTTATTTAATGTCCTGATCTTCAGCTGGTCTGTCCTCAGCCCATATAGAACACTGATTCACACTAACACCAGGAAGCACATGCATTATGTTATCTCTCTGTGAACTGTCGCTCTGATTTAAAGTTTTTACCACCGACTTTTAAAGCACTACATGGCCAGTTTCCCTCTCACTGTAGGGGAATGTTTGATCCATGCAACCCAGCAAAGATATTCCCACCTCCCAAGGAACCACCCTGCTTACCGTAACAAGATGCAGGACAAAGACTGTGAGTGGAACATTCTCCATTAAAATTGCAGTGGGAAACTTTTCATCACTAGGTGAAACTCAGCAGCAAAAACATCGTCCCCAAAAATGCAATATTACAATAAATACATTTAGTACACACAACATTTTCATGGCCCACCACTTTCAAATATCTCCCCTGACCCATTTCTGTTTGGCTACGAAGTAAGCCCATTTAAAACTGTGAGCATGTGTACAGTAGTAGTGCCGTCAGTCACAGTTTATGAGACTGACCATCTGTCAGTCGGCACATTGACAGTGTAAACAAACTGTGATTAGAATTTGATTTGAATGGTACTACAGGCTTCAGGGAAAGATTTTCCTAACGTTGTATAAAGATAACTATGGATATTGTAGCTACAATGTCAAATAAATTCACGTGGTAATTTACCAGTGTTTTCACCAGTCGCCATGATTGATTTCTAGATCCTCAGTCCTAGATCCTCAGTCAATGGAATAGCCATTTAAGTGGTAGACATTAAAGATAAATGCCTGCTTTAAAGGTCCCATATTATACTCCTTTTCAACAAGTTAATATAGGACTCTGAGGTCCCCAAAACATGTCTTTGAAGTTTTTTGCTGAAAATACCACACAGATTATGCATTTTAGCATGCCTCTACACCCCTCTGTTTCAGTCCTGTTCTCGATGGGCTGTTTCTATGTCTGTAGCTTTAAATGCAAATGAGCTGCTGCTTCCCACGCCCCACTCCGGGACTGCAGTGCACCTGGCTTACGAAATTCAGATCAAACTGTCAAACTAGGCATTGCAGATCAAATATGAATTAAGATCCAACAATTGCATATCCTATATCTCGCCTAAAATGTTGTCAGAAACATATTTTAATTAACTGATTAGGTGGAAAAAGAGAACGTTTATGAGCAAGCCGCCATGTTTTTCCTGTTTGAAAAATGGAGACACACAAGTCAAGGACCACCCGTATGCAATGAGCATATTGTTGTGATATCACAATGTTATGGAAGTCCAAACGGCTTGTTTAAAGGCACAGTTTCTGAATACGGGCTGTGTGCACTGCGTGGACTGAGTGTTTGGATACTTTCACGTATTTATATGGCACCTAGACCTGCTTTATAATAAATTTTAAAAAATAAAAAAAATTGTTTTTGTTGTTGTTGTTCCAGGAGCCCATGTGAACCCTGCAGTGTCTCTGGCTATGGTGGTCCTGGGCAAGCTACCTCTGAAGAAGTTCCCTGTGTATGTGGTGGCACAGTTCCTGGGGGCCTTCGCTGGATCTTGTGCTGTCTATGGGTTATATTATGGTGCGTGTACTAGAAATGCCATCAATTGTATTTGGTCATAAATGAGGCATTTAGGAAAAACAGAGACAAACAAACTACGCAAATCTACACACACACACACACACAATGCTATTTGTGAAATCAGAAAATGATTGCATTAAGAGTCTAAGTAATTCATGCTTTATTGATGTACAGTAATATGCTGGATGACTAGTTTTACATTTCTCTTTTCCTTAGATGCTTTGATGGAATATACCAATGGAGAATTTTCAG
>OMKL01156155.1:0-12247 GCA_900302295.1 Parasudis fraserbrunneri | reverse complement strand
GTCTTGAAGGATCCCAGCCACCCGGATAACAGCCTCTTCTCTCTGCTGCGGTCAGGGAGAAGGTACCGAATCCATAAGGCCAACCCGGAGAGGCTCAAGAGGAATTTTTACCCTAAGGCCATCCGGATCCTATCCTAATGAGGACATTGCCAAGGCCTGCTTATTGTTCCCAACAGGATGCCCCCCCCCCCCTCAGTATACCTTAGCACAGCAGTACCTTATACTTATAACAGACTATTCATTGGGAATATACATACCTACATTCTGCAAATACACATGTGATAATACAGATCTATATTTAAACATTTTTCTCATTCTGTTCTCATAGATTTAACTCAACTGTACAATTCATCTGTGTATATCCTTGTTTATATTTGACAGCTCAGGCCATCTTTGTATATATTTTATTTCTATTTCTATTTTATATATTTTGTATCTTTACTTTATTCCACTTATTAAGCACACTTAGGAGCCAGCAAAAAAGAGAGAAAAAAAGTGCCTTCCTCCTCTCAGCTTTTAGAAAAATAGCTTTCACTCGCTGACAGATCATATTCTCCTGAATCAGACTGTTGACTTGTGACTCATGACTGATGCCAGCACTGCTGATAAATCATCAAGATGTATTCATGTGTAGCCTCTAGCTAGTCAGCATGCATCACTGTAAACTGCTCTACTTTATGTGTGAATATCTGATGTTAAGTCGATCAAAAACACTGTGTAAGAGAGAAGTAGCAATGGAGGCCAAGAATTTCAAGATATTTTGCTTATTTGATGTAAATGCAAAACATATCTGTGCACTCCAACACAAGCAGAACCTCACGGGCACCGATAACCCTGAGTCTGATAAATAAGGCTGTTTGCTGGCTTGTAGTGCAGCCTATTGCTTCCTTATTAGTTACCCTACTTAATTCCAGGAATGCTAATAGTTGAGACAAATAACCATAAAAAGTCCATTTGAAGTTTTTAGATGAGCATGTTGTTTTCAAACATCTAAAGTTGGAAAATTGGAGTGTTGTGTACATTAATGGTTTAAAGACAGTAGAGGCTAGTACTTTTAGGTGATGTACCGGTGTTACCTTCACACTGGAAGTGATTTGGATTGACTTTACAACTGCACATGTTGTCCAAGACTTGAATGGTTCTTTGTCTTGGTTGTTCAAAACTCCTAGCTGTATACTTACAACATACAACATGCAACAATTTTTTTCTTGCATATCTGATACCCACAAAGTCAAGAGAAACATTGTTGCAAAGCGGTGAGCTTACAGAGACGAATAGCAAGCCAGCCAATCAGGCGAGTTAATTTCACACAATATATAAAAGTGACTTTTTACCTTTATGGTTATATAATTTTGTGCAGACCATTATTGATATCAGGACAAAACAAGAACTCTAAAATAACTGCAAACTGTAACAAAAACTAGTAGTCTTGTCAAAATGTAAACAAAATCAAAAATTGCATCCAGCATGAAGACTACAGCCATCATCTCACTGAAAGAGGAGTGGCAGGGGACCAGCAGGGTGGCAGAGGTGAGGCCGATGAGTTGCAGGAGGTTGCAGGAGTGGAGGACATCTTGCAGTAAGGTGGCAGCCAGCATGTGGCCCCCACATTGGGCTTGTCAGTGTTGGATGTTTTGTCCATGGCCATTGGCAGTCCAATAAATGTGTCCAACCAGTAAACCACTGGTTTCTGCCATCTCACAGTCACTAGCAGCACACTCCCATACAGAAAAGGACTATAAGAATCATACTGTGTCTGCCCATAGAACATGTGTAGGAAAGATATCATTTCTGCCTTCAGATCTCATAACCTTACCGTTTTATACGATTATATGTTAGGTTACTGGTTGCCCAGACATATATGTCAAATCTAAATTCTAAATTCTCTAAATTCCTTGTGTAAGAATGGTATGGATTTAGTGCCATATGTTTTACTTAAAATCTTTTGGTGGCCCATATAAAAATATTTTAAGATTTATACACATCTTCTCCATATGGGCTAATAGTGATGTTTGATTCATTAGTGGCTTTTAGGGTCTTCATGTGGGATGCAACAATTTCAACTTTAAATTGAAAATGATGAGCCTTCAATTTCAATTAGACACAGTATTGACCATTTCTGAGTCACATTATGTTTGGCCAACTACTTTTACAGAGTAAGCGTGTGCTCTGACGTTAGCAACTCAGAATGTAAACAGAAACTGATGTGCTTCAGCTACAGGCTACGGAGCATAACGATACCTGAAAGCTCAGTAAACTACTGTTATGTACCATTTCGAGAAAGGGATACTGCTTGAAGATCCCTGCTTTGCTCAAGTCAGCAATATGCAGTGTTGCCAGATTCAAAGTACAGTAATATTGTTCTGTGACCCTGAAATTATCGTAGCCTATTTGAACAGAAATAATCAAATATAGTGAAATGACTGGGAAAGGATATTAATTTGCACAGCAAACCTATGTCATAACCATCATTAATATACATCTCCAACTATACCACCAACGTATTCTCATGAACTTCATATGCTATGAAAAGTTGCTCACCAATTTTTAGCTTATTTGTGTCTTTGCGGCAAAAGTGCTCCTTTTGGTATTGCACTTTGTTTACATGTTTTGTTTTGGTCTGATGTTTGGATTGGAGTTGAGTGGGAATAGGGGCTCTGCCAAGAGCGGTCTGGAGATATTCACCGTATAATACCCATTCAACTCCAACCCACACATCAGACCAAAAACTAAAATGTAAACAAAGTACAATACCAAGCGAGGCTCTTTTGCCTAGAGGTCATCGTTTGACAGTATTACAGATTCTGCCTTTAAAGTTAGGGTTAGGTTAATATTATGGTTATGTTATGGATTAGGGGCAGGGTTACAGTTAGTCACCTTTGCTCTAAAACTAATCACAAACACGTTTTTTATTGTGAATCTATTGAAATGGGGATATTATTGTGCATTTGGGGCTTTTTGTGAGTTATTGATTATATGGAGATATAATAGGTCAGAATTATGATACAAATACAATAACTATCGTACATCTGCATTTTTTGTTCACTTGTGATTTACAAAAACAACATCTAACAATATTTGTGTCGTTGATAAAAGAATGACAGGTTGCCAGGTCCACAAAGTACATCTACCATATCCACCACCACATTCAACACTATAGTACTAACATGACCCCGTTTCAGCACAAACATTTTGCCCTCGCCATACAATCATGTCAAGGCTTGGACTTGAGCAATGCAGAATTTATCGCCCTGACAATGGATGGGTAGACTTCCAGAGCTAGAGTACAGCACTGTGTTTTGTAAGGCATATCGCCATCTCATGAGGGTAGCACATGCTACAGTACAGTGCTGGACAGAGCCGAAGTGTACAAGCAAAGCCATCAGCAAGGAGGGGAAATGCTATCAACCAGCTGAACAATGATGCAATCAACAGGTCATTTGAGGAAAGGAATAGAGAGCATATTCAAGTTGTAATGGACCTTGTTTCATTCTGTGCCAAACAAGATATCCCGTTGCGTGGGAATTGTGAAAATGAAGAGGCACTGAACAGAGGCAATTTCTTGGAATTATCTCAACTGATCTCTAACTATGACCCAGAAATAAAATAGTGACTGGACAAATTGCCTAGAAACAGGAAACTTAGGAGTCCCGACAGTCTTTGGAGCTTATATCTTGTCTGGCATCTTATATCTTGTCTTTGCATCTTATATTTTGTCTTTTATATTTCTATTTACCCTAATGGGGTATATCTTGAATCTTGATTTCAGAATGAGTTACTGGAAATCACATCATTGCTTCTCATCCGCAAAATAAAGACAGATTTGCATGACGAGGCAGACATGTACTGTGGTGTATTGGTGTTTGGAAACCAATGGGAGTATTTTATAAATATGGAGTATTGTGTCATTGGTAGTTGTATAGGGCCAGTGTTGGTTGCTCCCTTTTGATTGGCTAAGATAAGAAGAGCATCTGCCACTAAGGTCAAGGCAAGTTCAGTGGTGATTAAGCGGCCATGAAAGAAAGAAGAAGAAGAAAGTTGAGTTTCTTATAAAGGTTAGTAGACATGGAGTCACTGATTTTAATGAACCCTGCATCTCAGGATGCAACACATACTATGCAATTTTGGCAAGTGTAAAGACGTGTCAAAAAGAGCTTGTGACAGTCTGTATCAGTACACAAAGGCCTGTTGAAGGAAAAGGCTCTGTTAATTAATGCTTATTACAGTATTAATTAATGTACCCTTATTGTAAAGTGTTACCCATTAGTGTTATTCAAGGTCTTTATGTAGTCTTCCAGAGGGATTTTTGATTTCTTTTTATTTATTTATTTATTTATTTATTTACTGTGGCTGTTCCTTGGTGTTACAAAGCTTGTATATTGTGTGAGTCTTTTTTTACCTTAAGTACTGAAATTGAACTCTATTGTAAAGTCCTATTATTGTAAATACCCATTAACGACGGCTAGCTACTCAACTGAAGCACCACCAATTTATCTTCCATCTTCTCTTGAGATTGTACCATCTCCTTCTTCCACCAGATTCCTTAACCAATGCTCTTTGTTCTACAAAGCGGAAGTTGCTTTTGGTGCCCGCAGAAGATGCTTTGATAGCCGTTCCCTGGAGTGCAACACAAAAACACATCCATTTTTTATGGCTTCGCCAAGGCAGACTTATGGGCTCCTTACAGTGCACCCAACCGTTCTGCAGACGGCAACCATCAGATCTGACACCAGGAGGGAAGATGGTTTGGAGGGAAGGAAGGATTGATGGAATGGATGTGTGTCAAATGTGGAGTGAAAGTTTCCCTGTCAACCCATCCAATGACTGGAGCTTGCCTTCACCCCTGTGTGCTACACGGTGAGAGAGATGAGGAGACTGTACCCACCCCCTGGACCATGTCATTAAACGTCTTTAAATAACTGTTTCTGCACAGGGGATATAAAACTCCCAGCTTCTCTTACCCATTCCACTCCCCAGCAAAACGACAGATGATATATTCAAATGATAGATATGTTCATTAAGAGAAATGTAAATTTAAGAACCTATGACAGGGCTGTACTTTATGACACCAACTCCTGGGTGTTTGGCTCAATTTCGAGATTTGAAATATTCCATGTAAGAGCCATTTGATTGATACTTTGTGATGTACTGTAGCAATAAAGCTTCCTGATTCACTGTGGATTATCAATGAACTGCAGTCAGCAGTGGGAGGATGACTGCTCTGTGAACAGATAAAGGTTCAAGACATCATTTTTGATGGGGTGGACTAAGCCACCTTTATTGAGTCTCAAAGTCAGGTTAGCTACTGCACCCGTGGGAAATAAAGAGGAATTGGCTTTTAGTATTAGTGTTTGCAACCTGTGTGGATAAAGGCTTAGAGGCTGCAGGGAGATTGCCCCCTAGGTGGGGTTGGAGGCCTGAGGGTGGGGTGGGAAGAGAAAGCTAACTAGGTCAAAGAACAGAAGAATGAGAGGTGAGGAACTGTGACAGTTACTAACACAGCACTGGAAGTAGAACTGTTAGGATTGTGGACATATATTGAAGATATGTACATATCTACAGGTATGTATGTACGTATGTATTTTCTGAAATCTCAATTAAGGTGTACTATGTGTAGAATTTCATCATCAATATCATTATCAAATTAAAGTCACCATGACGTGAAAAATCACCAGTGTCACAGTGGATGTGCTGTGCAGCAATGTACCAATAACATTATATGCTAAAGCATGGACAAAAATGTTATTTCCTTGTATTGTTACATCTAAATTTGGTTTGTCTCTGCTCCTGGAGAGCTGACCCATCCTGCACTAAGGGACCTGAATCCAATCTCCGGCCAATAACATATTATTCCCAATTTTAAAATAATCGAACTTCCCACCTCCAATCATACAAAACTTTCTTCCTATTGATCCTAAATGATGGACTGAAATCTAACATCACTGTCACTCCATTTTGCAGCTATATTTGGTCAATGTTTTATTTTATTGGAAGAACAGCATCCAACCTATATCTGAGATTACATCTGTGATAACAGATTACATCTGTTTTAGGGGATATAACAGACAGGTAAAGGTGACAAATTGACACTTGGTTGTTTTGGCTAAATATGACTTGTCAGTATGAGAGAAGTGCCATTATTCTAATGTTACTTTATGTAGGCAAAACAAACCATTGTCCTATTCAGTAACTTCACAGTGCAAAAATTAAATCTAAACTTAATTTTGGTGATATGATAATTGATGTGCCCATTTTAGGAAATGGATAAGATGTATTAACTTAAAGATTGACATTGTCTCGATTTCTATTTTAGTGAGCTAAACCTTCTGTTGCTAACTGCTCCATGTAAAGTGAATGCAGGTCATGCAGATGCTAACTTAATGCTATAAACTCTGATAAATAACACATCTTATATGCTAACTTGGGTGGTCTAAACTAGCCTGCTAGTCTCAGCATTAGTACAGTTTTCAAGTGTTGGCTATTTTTAATCAACAACAGCACAAAATGTTAAAAGTAAATCTGGCATTGTTTGTATGTGGTGTTAGCCTAGCTGCAACAGTGTCCCACTTTGCTAGCACGTATCTGGGCCACAGGAAATGCCATACAATTTCCCTGTTTATTTAGGAGTGCGCGCATATTTGCTCAAACTCGCAACATCCAATCACACACCAAGCACACCTACCTGATTGTTGTAATATTATATATAGACTGGTAAGAAAGACAAACAAGAAAACCCACCCCAATTATGTAAAAATCCACTTTTACAGCTCCATCTGTACTTAGTGCATTTGATGAAAATGGAGCTACTGTATGAGTTAGGGTGAGTTTTCTTGTTTGTCTTTCTTACAGACTATATATAATATTACAACAATCAAGTGGCCGTGCTTGGTGACTGCATGTTACGAGTTTGAGTAAATGTGCAAACTCGTAAATACATCGGGAAATCGTGTGACATTTTCTGTGGCCCAGATATGCACTAGCTCACTCTGCCACCAGAGTTTGCAGGGTCTATGCTGCAGAGTGTATTCATGTAGTCTCATGATGTGTCATGCCATGCAATATGGTGCAATGCCACAGCTCATTGGCCATGGCTGTCATGGGCCTCCTAATGGCCACAGAAAGGAAGGACAGAGTGAAACTCTCAGGTCATCTCCGGTTAGACGAGGGCTGAGACGTTTGGAATGAAGAATGCCTTTGCTGATTTGAATGAACTTTTAAAGTATATTAAAGTAGCCTACTGATCGATGGCCCTCAATGGTCCACACACAGGTACCACCAAAGACCCTTTCTGAGCCAGGAAAAACACAATATTATATTTACATTGTGTGTCACTGAGTCAGATCCACAGGAGTTGTGCTGCTTTATGACACAAAGGAAGCCTATATAAACAAAACTTGCTTCACCAACAAAAACAACTTTGTGCTCACGGTTAGTAAGGCCTGTTAACCCTCTCCCTGCATCTTCAAAACAAATCCATGCGGGGAGCTGCCAGGGGGCGGGAACAAACAGCAGCATCTCCTTAGCAGCAGGAAGTAGGAAATGTAGTCTTAGCATGAGAATTAGGCTGCCAATTTTGCATCATGTGGCAAAGAGAACCCCTGACAGCGATTCATACTTTAGATACTTTAAATCCCCAAACACCATACAACAAACAGCGAACTTAAAAAAAAAAAAAAAAGACTAAAATGTATTTCCATAAATTAAAAACATACACAAACCTTAAAAATGTAATGAATTAAAACTAGGATTCAGTTGGTTCAGGCAGGGCCTGGGGAGGGGGACACCAGGTCAGGGAGTAGCCATGGCCTCGAGGGGGAGGGAGACAGAGAACGCAGCAGGGAAACTATAGTACACAGCAGGGTCAACCGTCGTCCGTCGGCAAGGGAAACTCCAGCCGAAATCCAGTCACTACTTATCCTGGCAGCCCTTGGGGAGTATCCCTAAGTGGGTGTCAGGAACCTCCACTGACAGCCACTCTCACTAGGCAAGGTGCTCCTGGAGGCATTCAGCACCATGCATCAATGTAGCCTTCAGCATGACGTTTCACTCTCCACACACTCACATTCAACCTGAACCAATCACCATCAAACGGAGGGGCAAAGGCAGGGCAAAAACCAAACACGGCAAACCAAACCACAGCACACGAGTAAAATACCCATCCCCTCCATCAGTCTTTGAGTTCACAATTTGCACTTTCCCCATTCACCCAATTAGTCTATCAGTTATACATTTTTTCGCCAATGGTCTCACTTGTTTACAGTAATTATAACAAGATGTCACATGACAATGATATATGATATCATATATCATTGTTGAGAATTCTACACATATGGGCTTTAAAGGGGCTTTTATTTTGGAAGTGTGAGGCTTATTTATACCAGTAAGACCTGTGAGCCTGTATAGCAACACAAGGGAAATCTGCTTTTTCCTACACTGCATTGTCAATATTGTGCATTGCAAGGAATATATGATGGAATGAGAGAAAAGATCCCCCAACACACCATCATAAGTCAAAGTGAGTTTAGAACCATTTCCACCTGGAGGCTCTCTTTGTTATTGGTCAACAGATTGGTTAGACCCAGTGGAAGGTGTAGCTTACATAGCCTTCTGTGCCAGGTTTGACAACTCAGGCTAAACAGCGGTATACTAATATGACATTGAAAGGTAGATTTCCTGCATAATCCAACATGAAGGCACACAATATAAACCTGCCAACACTCCCGTCTTTCCAAGGTTTCTCCCAGTTTTAAACCCTTTCTCCCGCTGTGCTCCCGTTTGGTCATTTTTCCCCACAAAACGTTTTTTTTTTTTTTTTAAATGAGAATACCATAGTGACATGAACTAAGTCAGGCTTTCTATGGGGGATATACTGTATGTTGCCAGATTAGATTGAGAGATTGTCTAATATCTTTCATACAATACGCTTAATTATTCCTGCCCAACCTGGCAACCAAGGGTGAACGTAAAACTCCTCAGTAACTGCACAGTCAGCCAGTCAGCCTCCAGTCCAACACAATGAGAATGAATGCGGACAAAGCTCCCAAAATGCAAGAAATATTCCTGCAAATTTCTTTCCATCTAGTGTGAAATATTTCCCATTTTAAGACTAAAAACCACGATAGCATACACAACACATTTTTTTTTCTCTCTCTCTCTCTTTCTCACATAAGGAATCATTGTGACGGTCCCCGTAGTCTGCTTGTATGTGGGAGGATGTCTTACTTTGTTTCAGAGGAGTTGACTGCTGGCTCCGCCCAGATTGGGAGCACCTTGGCCAGGTGCTCCACAGGAATAAAAGGTTCCATCGTCCAGTCTGTCTCTCGCTCTTCCCTACCGGCACCTACCACCCTTTGCTGTATTTGGTTATTTGTTTTGTTTTGCTTTACCACATTACACACCACACTATCCACACACATCCACATTTACACTACTGATGTTACTGATAAACACACCTCACAACCGCGGTTATTTCTCCTTATTATAATAAATAGTTTATGTTTTTGTGAATTTTGGTGTCCTGTCCCGTTTTTGTCACTACCTCAGAGCCAGGTTATGACACCATGTAACTAGCATAGTATTTGCAGTTGAGATGTAAATATCCCTCTTTTTCACGGTCTAATGTTGGCAGTTATGACATGACTTCGTGACGATGGTCTAATTTTTCATGGAAATCATATACCAACCTATCAAAAATAATTTAACAATAAAATAATGATGCTTAAATTCCACATGTAGCGGCCATCATTTCATGGTAGAGCATAATAATTTGCATGTATCAGAAGATATGTCACATGCAGCTATTCCAACGTCTGTCACATATCGTTTGCAACCTCCAAATCATTGTTCCCTGTAAGAGATGAATAATGATATCTCCACTGAATCCATTTCAAACACATACTGTATCTCAGACTGTGACCTATTTTCTACTTGTCCGCCTGGGGGCTGATACTCCAATGCATACAGTATCTAGACTGGAGACAACTGGATGATGAGGCCTGCCTGTGCAACTCTCCTACGACTGTATGACTTAGCCCACTTGTTATGCACCGATCTCAGTTGGTCGTATTAGAATGCTCATGTTGAAATGTTCCTTGGTTCTTAAATCGAATTTATTAATGGCTGAGTATAAACGCAGAGAGAGAAAGAGAAAGGAGAGAAAAAAGATATTCATAATTACAGAGATGAAGCCCCAGATGAGGGGGTTGGGTTGCAATCAATTTTGGAGAGTTTGTTCAGTAGACTGCAAGAGTTTCTACCCTGAATAATTCACAAGGTTTTAAATAGCTCCTGACTTCAGGTATGGTGGGTTTGGGTGGCACAAACTCTGAGGCTTACAGCACAGCAAGAGAGAGACAGAAGGGGAGAGAAAATGTTTCAGTGCTAATTCAACACTAAATTGCTTGAATGTGCTCAACAGAAATGAGTCTCCTCTCTCTCTTCCTCTCCCTCTCTTCCTCTCTCTCTCTCTCTCTCTCTCTCTCTCTCTCCCTTCCTCTTCTCTGCTCTCTGGGCAGACATAAATAATGCAACAAAGCTTGGGTGAGGGGGGACTGCCTCTGCGCTCATTCTCAAGTGTTTGTTTTTTTTACGTTTACATCCATAGTGCAAGCTCATCTCCTCGGCATATATAGCTGGGAATAGCGTGCTAGTTGCCAGCTGTCCAACACAAAGACAACCAAACTGTTTGCGGGCAAAGGAGAAAGGATGAATTTCACATTTGCACATGTGCATACTGATGCATGACTAGAGCAGGTACTGTAGAGTTTATTTAAATCAAGATAGATACAAGATGGAGAGCAGTACAGCTACAGTAAATTCATACAGCTATTAAGGGCTGTTGGAAGGTAGGGACTTAGTCACCCTTCCCCAAAGACACGTTGGCATTTTCATTGTTGTTACTTGGGTTGGGCCGGGACTGAAGCCAGTGACCTACGAAACTGGTACTTGGTCTTTTAACCAATCTGATCTGCAGGCTTTGGTGAAAGGTCAACATCTAAGTGGGACTTTAGTGTGGGTCCTGCCCTCAGCTGAGTGAGTTGACAGTTTGAGTTAAGTATCTGCTAAGAAATCAATCACCGGTTTTATTTACCTTGGATTTATCATCCACCATGATGGAGGCAACAGCAGTGACATCAGGTCAAGAGTGAGCACAGCAAGATCATTATCTTAAAGGGGAACTCCGGCCAATTTCAGAATTCCTACATGCTATTCTTATGGTCTAAAAACTAGAGTGCTGAACTCTCAAAAAAACTAAAATTGGTGATGTCATCAAGTATGAGGTCTGAAGCTGTTCCATAGGCCGTGAATAAGGAAAGGTGGGAACAATGACACTGATAACACCCTGGGGAATGTCCTGAGTGTATGGGTTCATTTTCAGTTTCAGAACTGAGAACACTACTAGAGAGAGAATAAAGCTCATTTGGGTATAAAAAAGAAAAATTAATTCTGTGGGTCCACAAAATCAGTCTCAGATTCTAGGTTACTACTTTCCTTTAAACAGGCTAATAAGGATATTTTTTGTTACCTTGACAAGTTTCAAAAGCTGCTGCTTTCTTCCTCAGAAGTGACTCCAACTGTTCTTCCTGGTTGGAGTCGTCACGGTCAGGTGGTATATGGTGTCATCCTATGTAAGGATGACATGCTCCCCTGAATGGTCCCAGGGGAGCGGGGTGCCCCCTGTGATGGTCCTGGGGGGGCGGGGCCCCCCGCCGTCTGGTGGTGTGTTAAACGGTGGGGGGCGTGTCATCTCCTTAGATAGATGGCGTTCTCCCCCGGATTGTTCTCGGGGGAGTGGGGCGCCCCCCTCCATCTGGTGGGTACGGCGGGGAGCGCTTCCTCATGACTGTGTCACAGGTGTGGGCTAGTTGTTAGGCCCCTTCGTCCCGGTTCATAGTCTTTGGGTCACGCTTCCGGATCTCTACTGCCTCCCTGATCCATCTTTGGAACCTGTTGCTCTCTCTGTGGATGACCTTGGCTTTGTCCCAGTCCATCAGGTGGTTCTCTCTCTTACAGTGGTCTGAAATTGCTGATTTCAGATTCTCCTGTGTTGCCTTCTGTTTTGATGCACGGGTGAGCGTTCCAGCTGTTTCCTTCTCGCACTCTTTCTGATGTTCTTTCTTACGTGTGCTAAACATTCTGCCTGTCTCTCCTATGTACGTTTTATTGCATGTTTTGCACGGGATCTCATATATCACATCACATTTTTTGTCCGGGGTGATTTGGTCCTTGGGGTGTACTAGAATCTGGC
>OMKL01156101.1:6494-17216 GCA_900302295.1 Parasudis fraserbrunneri | reverse complement strand
ACTGTCTGGTTCATCTTCTCCCAACCTACAGGCAGAAACTAAAATCTGCAAAGCCTGTGGTTAAAACCGTGAGGAGATGGACCAACGAGTCAAAACTGGAGCTACAGGCCTGCTTTGACTGCACTGACTGGAGTGTTTTTTAGGCTGCCCGGTGCAGAAAGGCACTGGGCCCGGATGGCGTGTTATCCTCCTGTCTGAAAATCTGCGCTGACCAGCTGGCCCCCATCTTCACACAGATCTTCATCAGATCACTGGTGCTGGGTGAAGTCCCCCCCAGCTTCAAACATTCCACTATCATCCCGGTTCCCAAGAAGCCCTCCATCACCGGACTGAAAGACTACAGGCCCGTCGCTCTGATGTCTGTGGTGATGAAGGCCTTCGAGAGACTGGTGTTGACCCACCTGAAGGACATCACAGGCCCCCTGCAGGACCACCTGCAGTTTGCCTACAGGGCAAACAGGTCAGTAGATGATGCAGTCAACATGGGACTGCACTACATCCTGCAACACCTCGACTCCCCAGGGAATCCTTCCAAGTTTCTGGGATCCACAATCTCTCAGGACCTGAAATGGGAGCCGCACATCAACGCAATCATCAAAAAGGCCCAGCAGAGGATGTACTTTCTGTGCCAGCTCAGGAAGTACAACCTGCCTCAGGAGCTGCTTATTCAGTTTTATGATGCAGTCATTGAGTCTGTTCTCTGCACATCCATCACTGTCTAGTATGGATCGGCCACCAAACAGGACAGGAACAGACTACAACGGACAGTCAGGTCTGCAGAAAAGATTATCGGTGCCAACCTGCCCACCATCCAGTATCCGTACTCCTCTAGAGTCAGGCACCGGGCTGGGAAAATCACTACAGACCCCTTCCACCCAGGACATAATCTGTTTCAACTTCTCCCATCTGGTAGGTGCTACAGATCACTGTACACCAAAACCACCAGACACAGAAACAATTTCTTCCCCCTCGCCATCACACTTATGAACAGTTAATTCGCTGTGGCTCTGTGCAATAGCCCTTGATTACTTCAATACCACTGTACCTATACATTATATGCAAATACCCAGGAATACTATAATATATTTATTTTAGTCTAAAACACTAATGTGCAATACATTTCACTATTGTATGTCTGAACAAGCTGTACATACTGTACATAACCGCTGACTACATGTACATAAAGTAATGTGATTTTATTTTTTTGCTTATCTCTTCACTCCTCTGCACTATCGTATCCTGTTACAACTCACAGCAATGGTTCACCTGTATATAGCTTATCTCAGAAGTTTGTTGTGTTTTTTTTTCTTTTCTTTCTTTTCTTTTTGTAAGTACGTGTGGAGCTGCTAGGCCGGAGTCAAATTCCTTGTATGCACACACATACTTGGCAAATAAAGCTGATTCCGATTCTGATCTGATGTAATTCGTGATAAGATGCGAGCAGTCTGGCTACAGGATAACCCCCCACTCTCACAGTTACTTGCTGCCTTGATATGTTCCCCAGCCTGAGCACCGTTGCAAACATCTTTATGCAGTTATCTAGTGGTAATGTTGTAGACCACTGATTGCTGGAAATATGTACCAAGTCTCCTGTCAATTGGATTTACAGTTTACAAGTTCACCATCTAGCAGATTAGTGTGAGATTTGCTGTAATTCATTGGAACACCAATATCTATCTGTGTGGCAAATCTCACCATCGTGTGAGTTTTGTGAATAGCGCTACCATGTGGCCGAATTACACAAAACACACTTCTTCCCTACCGTGGAGCAAACGTTTGGCGCAAATAGGACAAAGCATTCACGAGTAACGCATCACTTCCTGTTCATGATGCATTTTGATGCAGTTGTAGACCAAGGATAGCTGGAAATGTGTCCTGTCAATCGGATTTACAGTGTACAAGTTATGTCTTGTCAAAGTTGTATAATTTGACTTTTGAGTATAGCACCACCATGTGGCTGATTGGTGTGATCTGTGCTGTGATGCATTGGCACACCAATATCTATTGTTGTGGCAAATTTCACATGTCTATCATGAACTGTCATGGCAAACAAAATTTAAAAAATGTTTTTGGGGGGATGGGCCAATTGACAGCTTACCATATACCAGCTGCTTGGTCACAGCTAAAAATTCAGCCACAAGTCATGTGGTTACAGTAACGAGAACGCCTTCCACTGCAAGAATTGCTATTTTTGAATGAAATTCTTAGCAGTTATAACATGGGAGTCAATACAGTTCTGGTTTTCCCACCCCAGCCTGGGTTTTGATTAAAGATGGCTGCAACATAAAGTAGGTGAATTCGACAAACAGTTCAAAGGTTATATAAATGACCAAAGAACAGCCAATCAGGAGAGGGGCCGTTGATTAATTAATGGAGGTTTTATTGGGATGGTTTTGCTGATGGCACGGCCTTTGCTAAGAGCTTCAGTGTTGGGTCCCTATGAGTGACCCTTATTAAATACAAAGTATTCTGGTACAAGTGTCTGACTTTTTTGGTTAAATGACTGAAACAATGGCAGGTGAACCCAGGCACAGAGAAGAGGCAAAAGGGCAGTTTCAAGGGTTTTTACTTGGAAATCCAAAAAGTAAAAAATACAAAATACAGAGCACACAGAGAACTGGTAAGCGTACAAACGAACAGATTTCTAGAGAGCAACTCTATGGCTGGAGACTAGCAAAGAGTGAAGCCAGCTAGGGAACATAAATACTACAAGGGGCTTGGTGAAGATAACGAACGAATTAGTAATAGGGGAATGAGTCTCAGCTGTCCATGGGGGAGCCCCATTCTTCACGGGTGTGAACAGCTGAGGACCTCTGGTGGATCCTGGGGGAGACACAGAGAGGGAGAGACATTAGTGACAGCCACAGTTGTTACAATTACATATTGAAAATTTATTTTCGGGGCACCCCTTCAGCCAGGAAATGGCAATCAAGGCTGGAGGTAGCTATGGGAAAGGGTGGGCTCAGCCCACCCAAATGTGCGTCTTGCCCACCCAATCAAAAGTTAAGAAAATATTGTTATTGTTCAGCCAATGGAAAAATAGCACAGAAAATACCAGTACCATTTCTAACTTCTGATTGGGTGGGCAGACAACTACAGCCCACCTCCAAAGTTGCCCACTGCCTGACACTGCTGAGTGTCTCTCGGAACATGCTGAGGGGAGGGGTGTTGTTATGACAACGGTGAACTCTGATGGCTCAGATTGCACAGGGCAAGACACAGCCTAAATGAATAAAATGTTTTATTTTGTTTCATTTTCAGGGTAACATTTTGTGCATTTTTCCTGCATTGACCAAAATGAGCTGTCATCCAAAAGCGTGTGCACCTGGCTTACACAGGAGAGCCTGTCAACCGGTCACCCTCACTGTACACAGACATGTGTCTTGTTACAGATATTAACGAGCTGGGCAGATGTAAAAAAAATAAGAGAATTGGGCAAATGTCCTTTTTAATTTAAGGTTTGGTTATTCTTCTAATATAACTCCAGGCCAGTAACCACACACTAAGCCCGCAGGAGCACTTTCACTTTCTATTAATGGCGTATTGAAAGCCTATTTAGTATATGAAGAACCTATAGGCTACATACTGCGTAAAACATCTGAGTCAGATCTGACACTTGATACTCTAGGATACATCACTAGAAGCAGCTTGTTGGTGCAACAGCTTTATTTTTCCCTCTAACGTGCATTGGTTGCCATTTGCTTTATAGCGACGCCCCATAGCGAATTCATTAAATTGAATTTTGTCTGTGAAATTGATCTTGGCTTTCACTCACTATGCTACCTGTTGTTATTTATTCAGGAAATAATCATTTTTGAGAAGCATGAGGGAGAGGGCAAATATGGGTGGATAAAATAGTTCTGTTGAGCTTTATATGTGATGCACCAGTCTCCCTCTACCTGAACCCAACTTCATTCAACAATGTGCTGCCCCAGTATTATTGCCAACAATTCTTTACTTCGTAAAGATTGTGTTCATTGATGATTTAGGAACCAAGACCAGTCCTGTTGGAGATGGAAAATCATACGTAATGGTTTGGAAGACTACATGTCCATATCAAGGTAACAATTGATAAAAGCAACAATGGTAGGCAGCTACAGAATAACTTTTAAAAGCAAAGTCGTCTTTTTTCCATATTGCAGTGCAGTATTATATTTTAAAGTGACCTTATTGATACCTTCGTGTAGATAAAACATGAATCAAAATAATTTTATTCAACATGTTTCTGAAATTGTATTGGATACATTAGAGATAATCAATATGCAAAACAAAGTGCATTCCCTAAGAATAACCATGTTGCTCAGCGGTAATATCTGACATGATGCACAGCGGATTAAACATGTATTATTCCAAAAAGAGACTTGAGACTTGACTCGATCTCTAGCTCAAAGACTTGAGACTTGACTTGGACTTACATAAAATGACTTGTGAGCATCTCTGCTTCTGCATTTAACCCATCCAAACACCCTCGTACACAAACACACAGCCATAAGCTGGAGAGGCCTGAGGACACAATGGCAGGAGCTTGCATCTGATCTTGACTCTGACAACCCTCTGGTTGCCAGCTGTCATTTTGCCAGACTTTTGTGCCGTCTGGCCAGGGGTTCGAACCGGCTACTAGTCTGCCTCTCTAACGTCTGGGCTACATACCGCCCAAGTTGCTGACCTATTATTTCTGCCAGCCCACCCTGATATAGCAGGCTGTAAAACCAGCCCTGTTTCACAGTGACTTCTGCACCGTCCATACACACACTGTTGCCAATTTTTATTTGAAAATGACAATCCAGTAATGGCACCCTTTAGGGACTTCAGTTTGACTGACACTCTCCACCTTCAACAACTACCGCTGAAGTGCCTTTGAGCAAGGCCAACAGTAGAAGATTGTGGTTATCCTGGACAGCTTCCCGGTGTTTATGTGGAAGTGCATGTGTGTGTAGTGGTGTGTTGCTGAGAAAGAACACATGTAGCCTACTCTGCAAACCCTCCCTGGATAAATAAAAACTACAAAATAAAACTTGTTTGGGAACCCTCTACCATAATAAAAAAAAACTGCTGCATGCCTCTTTTCCTATTTGCTGGAAATGGCAATCCCTCCTAATACCTGTTTTCCAAATATCACCCATTGAGCTTTCCAGGCAATTCAATCTGTCAAGGTAACTGTTCAACAGTCAAAAACCATCCATTACAACTCCACATACTGTATGCCGTTTGTAACACTAAAATGCTCACACTGTAGTGACACATGTCTGAAAATACATTTTATTCAAAACATTTTTCATTGGTCATTGATATGCTGAAAATAAAATTGTGTCTCACCCACATCTATGGTTGAACCTGTTCCTGTTTTTAAAACCTTTTCAATAGCTACATTTCTATTTACACAAAATGGTCCATTAGATAAAGCCTTTACTATCACTACTTCTACATTTAAGTACAATGTCCAGTTGTTTCAAGTTCTGTGGTTTCCACAGAAAGCAGAATTCTATTGAAACCAATGGACGTGGATATTTTCAAGCCATTCTGAACACTGTAACTAACAGTGCAGTAAACCTTTTTTCCCCTAATCAAAATGCCACTGAATCTGGCAGATAAAGAAAAGTATATGTCAATTTTGAAATCCTCCTTTGGATCCACAAGGTACTATTTTTTTATTGTATCATATTTAGAAAATATTTAATGTAAATCTGGAATATCTTAAGGCAAGCTGTATCTGAATCAGATCAAAAAGGCATGAGATGCGCAGGCATGACATTTTCTTCCCCTCTTCCCCCAAAGCTGTTCACTTGATTCTCACAAAACTTGCTGTGTGGCATCTGGAGAGTAACATCTTAAGATGTGTCATTTACATAATTGATAGGCCAAACCATCTGACCGCCACATCCAAGCAAATTTCAGAGAGACACATGGTAAACAGGAACTGATGTGTTAATTTTTTCCCCCTTCCTACTCCTCCTAGACCGTACAACGTAATTCTCACTAAACCTCGGGCGTGATCCAAGGGTGTCATTGAGGATTCGGGCCGTTTTGGGGATGTACCCGCTGTCTGCCACAACGGCACATCATGGAGACTAAATAGACCCAGCTTGCACATCCATGCAGCAACTTAGAGTGGAATTTCTGACTCTGGCTCCATATCTGTGGGTGTCACATTACACTGTGGTATTGACCAGGGAGACAGAGTGACGTCAAATCTAAGCCAGCGATCTTTATGCACATAATCCATTGAGGAGGATCTGTTATTCAGCACCGAAGCACCCACTGAACACCAAACATACAGAACAATAGAAAGCATTTTGAAATGCTGAGATGATTTGTTATGCGTATTATGTGACATCTTATGGATATATGGAAAATACAGGACCTGTGTAAACAAATACATATGGAAATACACATACATAGATGTGTACACAAAAATAATCTGTGTGGAGGCAATCTGGGCTTTCTATTTTTTAGGGGGAGGGTGCTTACAAGGACAAATGGCTAAGTCATGATGAACTGAACATCTGAGTTAATTGCTGAATAACATTTTCATGTGCATAGATGCTACAAAAAATTGTTTAACAAATGATTTTCCGGCAGAGTGTTACATAATGCTTGTCATTATTTATTATTAAATATTATTAATGCATACAAAATGAATACAAACCCAGCAAACACAAATGTTTGTGTTCCCTGGTAAGTTGGAAATATGAGACGGTGGAAGACTTAGCATGAAGTAATCAGGGAGTATGGGAAGAAGACTGACCTGGGAATCTGGGAATGATAGAGGAAAAGGGGGGGGGCGGGTTGAGAGGGCAAAGATGTTGTCACGCCACACACGCTCCATTCCACAACACATGGTAAGTGTACGGTATTTGTGTGTGTGTGTGTGTGTGTGTATATATATAATGTGTATTTGCATGCATTTGTATGTGTGTGTGTACACATTGTGTATCATGTGTCCTGCATATGTCAGTCATGTGTCTCTCGGTTTGCATTTGATCAGTGTATTATTTTCTAACTGTCTACAGGCGCATGCGTACTAGCTTGCAGGCTACCGGTATGTGTGTGCTATATGTGTGTGTGTGTGTGTGTGTGGGGTGAGTCTCCCCTCTAATCTGCCAGCAAGCGGTTGTGTATGAAGTGCCATTGACGGTGGAGACAATTAGGGCTGCCTCGTCCCGTCCCCCACAGTTCATCTCGTGGTGGAGCTTAGACCGTCCCTCTTCCCGGGACGGGATTCTGCGGTCAGACCGAAGCTCTTTAAGAGACGAGACTGACTGAGAAGCATGTAAAGAACCCATTTAGCACAGGAGAACAAAGTAACGGCGGATTTGCATGTGCGCGCAATGTACCTCTCGACACGCCACACACTGTACAGACGGGCCGGCCGCGCAACAGACGCACAGTTCCGCTGCATGGGCGGAGCCTGGCGTGTCACTACTGTGCTTTTTGGATGTGGGGACAGGTTATAGAAAGTCTCATTCTATTCAAATTCACCCAGTCAATCAATTATGGTAAAATGATAATAATAATAATAATAATAATAAATATATAAGTAATCTTAGTGGATTCATTGACTAAGTGGTCAGTTTGGTCTTAGTTGACCAAGACTTTGTTGGTCAATTTTTATGCTTTTTTCCACGTTGAATGAGCGATGAAAAATGGTGAGCGCATATCTGGTAAGCACTAGATTTAAAGAGATTCTTGTGGGAAACATAAATTTACATATTTGTTGATTTGATAAGCACTTATAAAAGGTAGACAAAGTTGAGATAGTGTTGTTAAGCACCAGAAGTTAGACCATATTCAACACAATTGGATGCGTAGCCTACTGTCTAACAAAAGGAATACAAACACAGATCACTAAGTTAAACAGACAAAAACTAAACAAAAAGTTAAAGTGCAGGTTGAAGACTGTATTCAGAATGACACAAATCGGATACAAAATGTTTGAGGACTATAACAGGTTAAGTTGTGGGTGGTGTATTGTCTGTCATAGCTCAAACACACTTGCAGACATACACATATTGCTGTCAGAACGCTTTGGTTGGCTCTGCAAAACTCAATATTGCCTTTTGTCGCCATCATGTGGCTTGCATACACACACAGTAAAATGGCTTTTAAAGGCACAGACCGTAGTACCTCCCAACTGCTTTGCCATTGCAGTTATGACATTTTTTTATCTGAAAATTCAAAAGATTGCCATCAACTGTTGATAATGCTTTCTATTATGATCATACCTCCCGTAGTTTTGTTTGACACTATCTGTTATTATTATTAGGGCCGTCAATATTTATGTGTTAATTTTGGTGATTAATTTGAAAAACGTAATTAAAGCAATCCCATTTCTCTTTTTGACCCCAACCGCCTCCCATAACTTCGACATCCAATGGCAGTGGGGAAAAAGTGTTTATGTTCCTGACCACTCTGGCATGCAAACCGGGAGAAAAATTAGTGGCCAGACATCCCCTGAATGGTTTATTTCATTCATGCATAGTCTCTGAACTGACTTTTGGAATATACCAAGTTGTATAAATGATGCAGTGATGAACGGTCTTTCCCAGCGAGGTAACAAGTATTACATACACAGGCCAAGCTATGTTATGCTTGGTAATAGCGGCCTTGTACGGAATGTTTGTATAGTTCTCTTTCTTCCAGCATGGCTGCCTGTAGTGGTAAATAAGGTAAAACATTGGAAAAGCATAATATTGCTGTTCCACTGTAACTTGTTTACAAGACCCACTTATAAGACGCCAAATGATTACATTTCTGTTGATATATTTCTCATATATCAACACATAGAAATTGTTATTTTCCCCATAGCAACCATTGTTTCTTCCAACATGCGAAGGAGTCATCTGCCAACAAAGATATTGTTACATCAGGGAACAAATGTATTCACAAAATGGATCACCATTCGATGTTATCAACCTGAAATACTTCCCCTAACCGTTTTGTCATGTATGTCTTCATGACTGCAGCCCCCACAGATGCATTTTGCATTAATCACCACTAACTAACTAATCATATCCTATCATGTGATTAACGTGTTAAAAACTGTTAATCGTGCAACAGCCGTAATTATGATCATACTTAGTTTTGATTTGGTTGTAAACAAAAGCCACACACAGAATGTTTTCCAAGTTCTCATGTTGTCTTGAGTTGAAGGGTAGATTCTAATTGAAAGGTGAACTCATGTTCCTCCCAAAAAGGGTTCAGTTGTTTAGACATGAACTCAATGTTTGGAGTCCTTATGTGCCCTTTTGTCAGGTACAAAGCTGTAATCATGAGAAGAATCAGGTGTTCCCATACAGTACGTCTTGGCTTCGCACACACTGGGTGTGGCTTGTAGCTTACCTTTAGGAGGGCAGGAGGATAGCACCTCGACGAACTACTCACAAAGGGGCTTAGTTGATCATTTTCAAAGCATTCGTTGCAAAGAAGATAATATTTTTACATGAAATGTGCAATACACAGGTTCAAGGCAAATGTCATGACTGAAACATGAACCACTGGATTTCGGTCAGATGTATATAACAGAGCAACCTTTGCACACCTTTAGGTCGGCAGGTAACCTGATGATCTGATGACGGTCCTTGTTGTTCCCAGTAAATGTTTTAATTGCAAGTGAGGAAGACGGTGTGCAGGAGTTCTTTAGTTACATGTATCTGACATATTTCATATTATATAAAATGTTTAGGGGCCTACAAAATTGCCTGCAATACATTTTTCTAATCATAAAACTTCTTGTATAGCCTATTTCTTCTATAATTCCAAGTAAAAATCTTCCTAAATTACATTAATGGTTACATTAAAGGTTTCTGTATTTTTAATCCACAAATGTAATATTCTACATGCAACTAATGCTTTAAAAATGTTAACAATTTTGTATTCTGTAATTTCTTTGTAATTAGTAATGACCTTTTGTGAGTCAAGGTGCTGTCCTCATATCCTCCTATATGTAACCTACCGGTAGCCTACAAACCACACCTAGTGTGTGTGTGTGTAGGCGTGTGTGGGTGTGGGTTTGTGTGTGTGTGTGTGTGTGTGTGTGTGTGGCAAAGACATGTACACAATATGGGAATACCTGAATTTTATGATTACAGCTTTGTACCTGGTGAAGAGCCTGAGGGCTTGAACTGTTGTGTTTATGTGTTAACAATTAAACATCTTCTGGGAGTAAGAAATGTTGGGTGCAATTATATTCGTTCTATATACCTTAGTGTAACAATCATACCAAAACACATACACAGACAACATGATGTTAGTGCTATGGTAGTGAGTTATAGTGATAATTACTGGCCCTGGTAACAATTACCATTGTTAATTTAGACATCATGGTACAGGTACCTAGCCAGGGTACTACCATTGAATCTAATCAAGCACTATTGTATCTACCCAGTATTACCATGCAACCTAATCTAGCATTATGGTACTACCACGGTACCTGACCGGGCACTATATCTACCCTGGTACTACCACGGTACCTGGTCGAGGACGAGGACTATGGTATCTACCCTGGTACTACCATGGTACCTGACGGGGCACTATATCTACCCTGGTACTACCACGGTACCTGACCGGTCACTATGTCTACCCTGGTACTACCATGGTACCTGGCCGAGGACTATGGTATCTACCCTGGTGCCACGGTACCTGACCGAGGACTACGGTACTACCATGGTACCTAATCAGGAATCATGGCACCCACCACGGTAAACTATAGTATGTACCATTGTT
>OMKL01156098.1:0-22500 GCA_900302295.1 Parasudis fraserbrunneri | reverse complement strand
TGGCTTCACTTGCTAATAACCCGTAGTCTGTGATATGCTTTGGGTAAGTGCTGTGCTTTTTAATTGGTAGCCTTAATTTTAGAATAGCACTTGGTAATTGAAACCATAATAACTTCCTTAGGTGATTTCGGCCAGCTGCAAGTACAGTAGTTACAGTACACATAATTATACAAATCACAGTGTACACTTGTCTCTATAGGAGTACATTCAACACCAACTCTGTGTGTATTTGGGTCCAACGTCAAACATGTGGACCTATTCTAATAGAGTGAAATATTGTAGTTGGCCACAGTTTCATGATTTGGATTGATTTTTATTGGAGTGGATTTTTATTCAAATAACATGTACAAAACCTCTTGATATAATATACTAATTTGAATTAGAATGATTGACAAATGGTGAGAATGAATGTATTGATCATCTACTTCCTATTTCAATTTACCTCCAAAGTTGACTGCATGGAGCAGGGCTGGACTGGGACAATAATTCAATGTACTGCATGTGTACACAACACACACACACACACACACACACACACACACACACACACACACACACACACACACACACACACACACACACACACACACACAGGGATACACACACCACAGCCTTAGACAGAGCTGCAAACCATAATCATATGGTCAGTTTTGACTGAGTTGTTTAACTTCCTATAAAAGCAATATCCTATATAGGCCTGATAGTCACAACAGCACTCTCCATTCCACAAAGGTCACAGGATCACTTCATTCCATATGGGCCTAATAATCACATCATTATTCCATTCCACACATGGGTTAAATACTCACCACAGCTCATGATTGCTTCATGGCTGACAGTCAAACTCCGTTCAATATAACCTACCAAACAACAGCACTCCAGTAAAGTGCTTTTCTCTTCCCTATACTGCACCATTCAATCTTCTTACCAACGCCATGCCCTCCATACAACAATCATATCAGGACTCCTATTATAATGCTGTGAAGTTGTAATAAACATTTACTTCGATATGGTATATAATATCGATTTGTCCATACCGGCTTAATATGTTATTGTAAATGCACCTCAGTCACTGGTGCCTCAATGAGCAGAACATGCACGCCAATAGATAACGTAACATTGATGCACACACAACACGCGCACGCATGTACAGACATAGACATACAGGCTTGTCTTGCACAATAAACAATTTCCATGGTTTTCATCTCAGAGTGGGTATGCGACATCGTTAGAAAATAATGACGAGTTTGCAATAATTCACTTGATACTGGGGGATCAGGGTACAAACAAGCGACACTGGACTGTAGACTGAATAGACACGGTCCTCCTCCAGTGGCCCGTGAAAGCAGGGTTGATGCATATTTGTTCTGTAGAAACACGATAATGGTGCAGCAGCAGAGAACGCTGTACGATTGAGAAAAAAAAAAAAAAAGTTTGCCGCTCATTGCTGCGCTGAGAGGGAGGTGCGTTTGATTTTTATTGCGGGCCGGTTGAGTTACGGCATGAGGAGAGGGAGCGGGCCGATGTTAATTGATAAACAAATTCAGTCTGCAGGCCATATGTGGAGGCTTGCCTTGTAGCCTCTTAACATGCTCAATAACATGTGATTTGGACTGAGCAAACTTTTGGTGCGCTGTGTATTGATTACAGGTCATGTGACTGCAGGCCAAATCAGTATCCAGGCAGGCAGGCCATCAGGAATTGTCTGGACCCTCCTGATGGCCTGTCCGGGCCTGGTATGGAGAGAGAACTGATACCAAATCCTGTCCTGAATAATTTCAACAATCCTGTGTAATTCCCATATGTGATCGTTTTGAACATTTTGATGAATGCTAAATTCCATGCAAAAACAAAGAAAAAGAACAAAAGACTCTGATTTATCATTGAAGTAACACGGTGAATATATGAAGTGACTTGCGGACATTCCATCTTCTAAATCTGCCGCGCCGTGTCAGATTGTGTACGGGATATAGTGTCTGTGTCTATTGCCTGTAGAGACGTTATCGCATATCAAGGTTTTCTGAGCATCTGCCTCCTGCCACCTCTCTCTCAGCTGCCAGTGAACACACAAACAGCTCCACGCTGAGATCACAGACTACAGAGCTGTTTGAAAACCAGATACCGGCTATTCATAGTCATTTCAGGACGGATATTCATCCGATATGGCGCAGTGCCGCAGCTCATTGGCCATGGTTTACATTTCATGAAAATCACCTGGTTTTCGATCGCAATCACCTGTTGTTGCGATGGAGTACTACTGTATGAACTACTACTGATGATCCCAGGGAAATGAGAAGTAATAATGGAAGATATTCTAGTTGCATATGGTGCAACTGCTTGCTTGACAACAATGCCCTTACAAAAAACTATCATGGTATTTCTATCATTTTTTGATCACTACGATGATGGTAGTGACCCAAAAAAAAAAAAAAAAAATGGAAATCCCATATGTCACACCAAGCCTCCGGTAGCCATGTCAGATCGCAGCGGCAGACATCACGACTTGTTTTGGTGTTGGTGGTAGCGGGTCTTTACGTTTAGGTTTAGCGTGTTTCCGGAGATACGCACCCCTCAATCCACTCCTCCGGTTGGGCCACCGCGGAGGTGTAGCGGTTTGTTAACGTTACCCTAACAAACTAGTCGGCTAGCTATTTTTCAGACGCGGATACTGAATTGTGCAAAGGAATCCGACGTCATAGCCGTGGTATACTGTTGGTATACCGCGGCTATGAACCAATCGGATTGCTTGATTTGAGCTATACCCGTTTTATAAATTGGATTATACCATGGTATTATTGAAGCACTACATCATTTTTACCACGGCAGTAGCATGGTAAATTATTTATACGATGTCCGGTACCGTGGGGAAACTGAAATGACCATCAGACTACTGTTATACTTTTTCACAAGGGTGTATTTGCTGAATGAACATGTGTGATTTGTGACAGGACGGTAGTGTGCTAGCTTTAATTTTTAGTCATCCAGTCCAGCCACAGTTTCAAATCAAAGAAGAGTTTTCTCCAAAGGGATCAAAGAACCATCTGCCGTAAATATATGATGCCGATGCAGGTTTGCAATAGTTAAAATTCTGCACTTCTATAGTTAGAACATCATCATCTCTTTCACAACCATCGTCTCAATCACAGACACTGTGCTGTTTTTAACATTTTAATTACTACAAAATAGGTCGCAGGCCTTCTTCTCGTGGGTCCCCATATGACAACGGTGGTAATATGTTTGTGATATGAGCCTGGGGTCCCACGACGAGATAAAAATAAAATAAAACGTGAGTCCCTGACTTGAAAAGTTTAAGAAGCCATGTTCATTGTTTTTGTATTGCTCAGATGTTGTCTTATCCATACCAATATACCTCTTGCAAGCCACTTTAACACTGAAATAAACATACAGGGTCATAATGTGTATGATTGTGGGTTAACACTATCAAAGGATCTCAAAAGAAATCATATTTGTATTAGATCGTCTTTATTTCAATTTACGACATCAGCTTGCAATTGCAACAGGTAGTTCAACTGACACTGCCTGTGTAAATATTATTTAACTCTTGTGGACATAGGGGTAAATATAAACGAACATATCGCACACATCTGTGGATCACATATGCTAAATTAATAACCGTCTGGTAAGAGGCTTGTGCCGTGTTGTAATATATTTGGCAGGACCAGTAATTATGAAACTAGGCCATATTGCATTGGGAGATAATTAACGTTAGCTTGTCCCTAGGAGGTTCTGTGGAAAAAGGAGAGCTTTTGACACAGCCTATTCAATTATGTCCTTCCCTGTGGGTCCGGGAACTCGGAATATAGAATGTCTATATTAGGCACATGACAAATCTCTCTCTGGCTCGCATCAGAGCAGGCCGTGTTGCATGACACTGAAGAAAGAGTGAGGTGTTGTGGAGCAAAGTGTTGCGCTACAGTAAGGCGTGGGAAGAAAGCGTGCTATTAGAAAAGTCGTGTGATTTCTTTGAGGTAAATTTGTAGGAACGCATCATCTTGTGCCAGGGTCCTCAACCAGCTCATCTCAGCCGTGACACACCGACGTGGGCTGTGGGATTTAAATGAACTCCTACGAACAGGCGACGTCAGAGGAGCCTGCGCATCTTAGCGGCACCTCCCCGTCGGAGGGACATGCAGAGGACGCGCATCCCTGTAACAACACATTATGCAATAACGCCGCATTATGTAATAACTCCATGAAATGTCATACATTTTCACTTCATTATGTAACCTGAACATAGCCTGAACGTAATATGTAATACATTTCCCTGCATTTTGTAATAAATTATAAAAATGTTTAAAGAACTCAAATAACTCAACTTAACTAAAAGCATCCATGAACAGTGTGGTTTTGAGTCCTGATTCAAAAGTTTTGAGGATTAGGCTACTTTTAAGTTCGACAGGGAGTCTGTTTCAGAGATGTCCAGCATAGCGACTCAAGGTTATTTCACCAAGTTTAGCCCTGGCACTGGGCACTGCTAGCAGCATAGTGACTAAAGGTTGTTTCACCAAGTTTAGCCCTGGCACTGGGCACTGCTAGCAGCATAGTGACTAAAGGTTGTTTCACCAAGTTTAGCCCTGGCACTGGGCACTGCTAGCAGCATAGTGACTAAAGGTTGTTTCACCAAGTTTAGCCCTGGCACTGGGCACTGCTAGCAGCCCACTCCCAGTTGACCTGTGAGGCCTGGCAGGAGTGTACTCCTTAAACATGTCTGTAATGTATTTGGTCCCACTCCATGTATTGATTTATAAACAAGCAGCATTGCCTTATATTAAATTCTGTGGCTGACAGGAAGCCAGTGTAGTGACTTAAGAATCCAGGTGATGTGGTCTGACCTTTTGGTCCCTGTGAGAACTCTAGCAGCTGCACTTTGAATAAGCTGAAGCTTTTTGATGGTCTTTTTGGTGAGCCCTGTCAAAAACCCATTGCAGTAGTCAACCCTGCTAGAAATAAAAGCGTGAGTGAGTTTTTCCAGGTCCGCTTTTGACATGAAGTCCCTGTATTTTTAAGATAAATATGATAAAAAGCTGATCTTGTTACTGCTTGTATGTGGCTATATAGACTAAGATCAGAGTCAACTATATTGGCGGTCTAATTTAATATTTGGGAAGTTTAATTTACCTTAATTGTTAAAAATATAACATGTGTACGAATGAAGACATCCATTTTGGTTGGTTATTACATAATGCTCCGTATTATTAAATTTTCATCATAAAAAAGTGCAACTCCCACATTTTGTAATAACCACCGCAATATGTAATAATTTATTACATGATGAAGTGAAAATGTATTCCATTTTGTCGAGTTATTACATAATGCAGTGTTATTACAAGGTGGAATCAGGAAAATGCGAAATTTCTAGGGAAATATGTAGTTTGTGATTAACTACCTCTACTACATGACCCAAAGTAGTTAACTACTGAAGAAGCTACAGAGATTTGAATGTAGTTAAACTACCACTGAGCTACTGCAAAATGTAGTTAAACGAGTAATTTAACTACATGTAGTTACTGTAACTACTCCCCAACAGTGGACATGGTAAAGTAGTTCTTAAAGGGATAGTTCACCTTTTTAAGAAGCCTACCTGATGTGTTACAATCTGGGACTCCTTTCAGTCTATCCAAAAAGCACTGGCACCAGGGTTTTGGCTTTTGAGGTATTCAAAGCAGAAAATGTTAGCATTTGTTGGCAGCGCTAGTGGAATGAAGCATGTCTCTGAAAAATTCCATACCTCATGTCTCCATTGACTTCCACTAGCATTGCTAACAAATGCTAAAATGATCTGCTTATGGTATCTAAAAAAATTGCCTTTTGGGTAAACTTAAAGGACTTGCAGTTTGTGTAAAAATATGGACTATCCCTTTAACCATTAAGCTTAGGACTCGTGACGGCTGTACTATAGAGGGAACTCGGGTGTGACTTGAGATTTTGTTCAAATGTTAAGGCATTACACAACCAGAAGCACTGAAGCTTTTACTCATAAATGTATTGCTCCTCTTTTCAATTTGATTCATTGTACCTGTATGTGTGGTTGCTGCCTTTTTGTTTTATTCAGCGTTGCTTGGCAGCACGTGACTTGGCAGCATGTGACGATTAATTTCATGTCTCTGTTGTTTTTGTAAAAGTGTTATAGTAATATTGTGGTACAATTAAGAAATATCACACTCTATAAATCTCTGTGTTATATCAGCACGGCGCTGATGATCTCCGGCACTCATGCTGCTGCAGTCACATCACAACTGTGCTGATATAGATAAAGCACTCCCTCTCATGTGATATTTTCTTTTATTATTAAAAGTCAGTTTGGTTAGCTTAAGATCACACTGTCCTCCTCCATGTTACAGTTCTTTGGGCTCATTATGACCGAGTGTCTTCTTGTTTTATCATACCAGTTTCTTTTAGGACATTTCAAAGCAAGTAATAATTAGGTGTGCCTTAGAATTTGGTCTCACGTGTACATGGTGTGGCAGCCTGCTATAAAGGTTGAGAACCAGTAACATACTGTAGTAGCTTCTTTTGATACTGTACTGTAAATATTGAGTATCATCTGTCACTATCAGCAACTAAAATTATTTGTCTCTCCTATTTCAGTAATCGTCGCATTTCAAGGTAAGTGCAGTGTTTCCCCTGTTTCTGTTTCATATTCAGTTTGAGATTAAATTCTCTGGTTAATTGGTTGATTCACTTTGTTGTCGTTTCTTTTTTTTTTTCTTTTGCCTTTGGATATTTTTGTGACATTTATTTTGTCTGTATCCTACAGTCCCATCAAGATCATGCATTTTGAGTCCCACTTCATCAAACTCCAAGCTGATTCCAACTATCTTCTATCGGAGGAGTATGAGGTAGGTGGTGGGACTGCATAATGTGATCATACACTCTGCATGCATCTATCTATCTATCTATCTATCTATCTATCTATCTGTATGTCTGTCTGTCTGTCTGTCTGTCTGTTTTCATGCTACAGAAGAGAGCTATGAGGATTGTAAATCGATCTGATTATTATAAACCAACCAATGCATTATTTATTAACTCACATGCTTTAAAATGTTGTGATCGAGTTGTTCTTAAAACTGCACAGATAATGTAGAAAGCACAACATAATTGACTTCCTAACTGTATTCAGAGGCTGTTTGAAATTACAGAGAGCCAATATGAACTCAGGGAAATAGGGATTTTTAAATAACAAGGGTAAGGACAAATATAAAGTATAGATGTATATCTGTCAAAGGGGTTAACTTGTGGAATAGTTGAGACAAGGAATTAAGAATGTGTAGTTCACTTTGCAAAAAAAAAAGAAAAAAAAAGGTTAAAATAAGGTGGTCAACAAATATAAAAATGAGGTATGATCATTATTGTGTATGAAACGTTTGGAGCTTTTGTTTTTGTTTCTGTTTTGTTTTGTTTTTGTATAGCCTAAACCTAGTAGTGAAAGGGTTGCCTATTAGAATGTGATATGTAAAAATGGTAGGTAATAAGCTAAAGCTTCAGCCTACACCTTTTCAGTCAATATTTTTGTTTTCCTTTTCATTTAATGCTGTATTGTCCTTTATTTATTTCTGTATGCAATCATTTTGGAAAATTGTTAATAAGGACTGAAATAAATTACTACTACTACTACTACTACTACTACTACTATCTGTCTGTCTGTATATCTATCTATCTATCTATCTATCTATCTATCTATCTATCTATCTATCTATCTATCTATCTATCTATCTGTATCTATCTGTCTGTCTGTCTGTCTGTCTGTCTGTCTGTCTATCTATCAATCTATCTGTATGTATGTATGTATGTATGTATGTATGTCTGTCTATGCAGCCTGTAACATACAGAATAAACAAATGTGTATTCATTGTACGTCACTGAATCATTTGCTTTTAATTTTCTAGACATACTATTTAACCCTAGCCTGTCGTTCTCCTGTCAGGATCTTAAAGACGTTGGTCGTAACCAGCCCATAGACACAGCTCTGCTGCCAGAGAACCGAGGGAAGAACAGATACAACAACATTCTACCTTGTGAGTGGGTGGCAAGTCTTTTAAAAAAACAAAAAACAAATATGAAGTGATTATGAAAGATTAGACAGGTCTGTGAAGACCGCGCCTTGTTCTCATTTGGCAACGCCATCACATTACTCAGCGTTTCATCCAGTTTTTTTCAGTGCCAAAACGTCTTGCTCAATCACTCCCATTTATTTAATGTTCAGATGACTCAACGCGTGTCAAGCTGTCCTACGTGGATGACGATCCCTGCTCTGATTACATCAACGCCAGCTACATTCCTGTAAGCCCCTCGCTGACACTACAGTCAATTTGATACCAGTACCAATAGAATGTGTGGTGTAAACATATAGATGCCACAGATGTATCACCGATGTCAATAGGGTTGAAAAATATGGACAATGCAAAATATAACATCGCAATTATTTTAGCAGATAAAGTGATTTCAGTATTACAATATAATTTCCTAAGGTCTAGTCTTGAGTTTAGAATCTACATGTTCTATTCATGTAGCTTAAAACTCTTTTAATTGTATATTGTGGGAATACATTTATTTACTTTGTAAGTGTTACCTTAATGGTGATTGGCTTTCCCAGTGATGGCCCATCTCCTTATATTATATGGACCTAGTATATCAGCCAGGCTCTTCTCAATCTCACTTTCTGTCAATTATTATGTATATTTTAAATATATATAAATTGCCCATATTGCAGTCTTCATTATATGGAATTCATGTTCTCTCATAATGCACTATCAATCCATATATACAGAATATATAATTTCATATATCAGCCCTAATCAGAGAGTACATTGAGATATAATGTTTGAGTGTGAATGTGTATTTTCAGGGCAACAATTTCCGTCGTGAGTACATCGCCACCCAGGGCCCTCTTCCGGGGACTAAAGATGACTTCTGGAAGATGGTGTGGGAACAGAATGTCCACAACATCGTCATGGTTACCCAGTGTGTGGAGAAAGGCAGGGTGGGTAGAGGAAGCTCAGATCATCTGATTTAGAATAGATTGTTTTTAGCAGCCATTTATACTGTGGCTCTTAAAGACCCCATGAAGAGAAAAAAGGATTTCTTTGTCTTGTTGCCTCATGGCTCTGGGCGTACTGTACAGTTATGTCCTGTACCAATGTAAGAAAATTACATGGTCCCATCATTTTATATCAAAATTCCATTCTTTATTCCTGGGAACTAACAAAATGTTGTCAACAACCCATCCCTCACTCTGGGGCGTACATTAAATTCTATCCAATTAAATATGATAAACGATTTCTTAAAACCACTTTCCGCCTCCCATCATATACTGCTTTCTTCCCATCAGTCCTCAACAATGAAGTGAAGACAAACATCAATGTCCCTCTCCATTTTGTCGTTATCTTTGGTTCATGTTTAAGTTAAGTCCCTCCAGACATTAAGTGACTTAATAAGTCCCACCCTGAACAGCCTGTTTCATTTTGACACATCAAACCACAGAAGCCAAACATGCCCTGAACGTCGATCATTGGGTGTTTAAAGCAGCTACAAGGAGAATTTTCAACAAAACATTTTATGACAAAAATCGTTGCCATATTGGTTGTGATACCTTCGTATAATTACAGTAAACAAATGAGACCATTGCTGAAACAATTGGCAGCCTAATTCTCATGATAAGACCACATTTCCCATAAATCTCCTGTTTTGAGGATAGCCTCCGCCCCAGAATGTGGGAAATGTTTTGATGACAATAGGAGAAGCTGGGAAGCCTTGCTAACTGTGAACGTAAAGTTATTTTTGTTGATAAAGCAAGTTTGGTTTGGAAAGGCTTCCTTTGCGCCATAATGCCTTGAGCAGAACTCCTGTGGATCCGACAATATCAATAGAAAATAAAGGATATTGATGGACTCGTTGATAGTCTCATCGATCTCAACATGTTTCTGCAGGAATCCTGCCAAGGTATGGACATTGAATTTACAGTGACATATTGATGTAAAAATCTTCTTAGTAGCATCTTTAATGGTAAAATGGCTTGGTCTAACCATTTTCATGTGTGTGTTTTTGGGGGAATCCTTTAGAGGTTATTATGATGGGAAAATTCAACAATATCTCTGTGTATTTCTCCCTATCCAGGTCAAGTGTGATCACTACTGGCCTTTTGACCAGGACCCTCTGTATTATGGAGACCTGATCGTCCAAATGCTGTCTGAGTCGGTGCTCCCTGAGTGGACCATACGAGAGTTCAAGATCTGCAGCGTATGTTTGCGTACAGTCCAATATTCTCATAGTAACGCTATTTTTAAGGCATTATGAGCTGACAACTTCTTATACTTTGCTACACACCTGAGTATTTCATCATCTACATCATTGGTTCCTAGACTGGGGTCCAGGGACCTTATTTATCAAAATGTTCTTTGATTTGATCCTAGATTCTTTCACAAGATCAAAGAATATCATAAAAACAGATGAAAATTATACCTATTGCATTTATACTTTGAGTAATGATAGAAATTAATTTTAGCATTTACTGTATCATAGAAAATTGAAGATAATTCATGTAAACCTCTGATTTTGACATCAAGATGACATATTAACGAATCACAACATTGGCTTGGATTTGGTCGCAAGTACAAAATGTGTGTGTCAGAACCTTTTATGAATGTGGTACACTCCTGGCATTGCTCTTGACCAAGGCACGGGCATTACAACTGGAGTTGGTTCCCAGGCGCCTGTCTGTGGCTGCCCACCGCTCCTAAGTGGTTTGGATGGGTCAAATGCAGAGGAATAATAAGTGATACTTAATAAAGTATAACTCAACTTAACCTCAACCAATCATACATGCTAAACTGTCCTGACCATGTGCATCTGTGTGTCACAGGAGGAGCAGTTGAACTACTCCCGGCTGGTGCGTCAGTTCCACTACACCGTGTGGCCTGACCACGGCGTGCCGGAGACCACCCAGTCCCTTATCCAGTTTGTCCGCACCGTCAGGGACTACATCAACAGGACTCCCGGGTCTGGGCCCACTGCTGCCCACTGCAGGTAAGGATTGCGGATTTTGCATTGTGCAAGGATTTTGCAAGGGTTGTGCATTTTACAGTGCATTTATTTACTGAAATATACCTGTCCTCCCTCTCTCCTTTCCAGTGCTGGTGTGGGGCGCACAGGGACCTTCATAGCCCTGGACAGGGTGCTCCAACAGCTGGATACCAAGGACGTCTTGGACATCTATGGTGCTATCTTTGACCTGCGCCTGCATCGCTCCCACATGGTGCAAACAGAGGTAAGCCCCCCCCATGCCCAGGGATACAGATTAGAATAAACTCCTCACGTAACGAGTACCTCTGTTTACCTACCTTTTTTATTTGCAAAATAGAATTTACCCACTTTTTTAAGTTGATATACAACTGCAAGCAACCGTTGTGATTGGAGGATCAAGAAAAGAGGGCGGAGTTTGAGATAGGTCAATTCCCCCCGAGGGATGATTAAGTTCTCTTATCTATCTTACCTTATCTACCAATGTCACCAACACAAGTTCCTGTACACGTATCGTCATATACCCCTCTGTTTCACTCCTGTCCTTGATGGGCTGTGTGCGCGCCTGGCTCACTAAATTCAGATCAAACTGTCAAACTAGGCGTTGCAGATCAAATATTAGTTAAGATCCAGCAACTGCATATCCTATTTCTTGCCTAAAATGTTGTCAGAAACATATTTTAGTGAACTGTTTAGGTGGAAAAAGAGAACGTCTACGAGCAAGCCGTCATGTTTTTCTCACGCCCCAACTCTGGGACAAAATGTAGATATACCTGCTCTACCTTATAAGAGTTCCCGCTTCCATAAAATGGTACTCAACCTGTTATTGAATATGTATTTTAAGTTTCAATTTCACTATATTTCCATGCTTCTCTCCTTTCTGGTCAGTGTCTGTCTCTCTGCTTCGCTCCATGTGTGCGTGGACTGGAGGGGCAAACCCCGCCCACGGTGAAACACAGAGCAGGGGAGAGAAACTATTGCAACCGTAAATTACAGCAAAATGCAGTAGAGACTCTCACACTGAGCTGAAATTAAATGAGTGCACATAAATTAGGTAAATAACATAAATAAAATATGTTTGCATTTTTCATACGCACACACTATAAAGCGCACACCTTATAGACTATGTCAATAATAGTTGTAATTCTGAATGGCTTGTTTCGATAGGGAGGTTTCTTGTCACAGCTGAACTGCAGAAACTGCACCAAGCACATATTTCACATTTTCTCAGTGTTGGGACAACCCCTCATTGTGGAAAAACAATGCAAAACACGGGAAAAGTCCATTTTTAGGATATGGCTCCTTTACCATACCAGTAATATGGTTACTATATATAGTATATATATACATATACTGTATGGTTGACATTAGACCATACATATCACTCTGCATACATGCAACCAGTACTATGATACTATCTTTATTATTCATAGTTTGTATAGAGGGCTTGGAGCCAAAAGGGCGTAAGTGCCATGTCGGGTGAATACGAGTATTATATAATGAAAGCTCTCAGTGAGATCTTTTCAGCGCCAAAAGGACACAACTGAAATGATGACACATAGGTTGTAAGTAAAAGAAAACGGAAAGGCGTAACAGTAAGTGGTAAGCAGTCAGTGCCAAAAGGGCGCTAGTGAGCTTACGCCCTTTTGGCACTGAACAAAGCATCGAGGGTAGAGCATTCTAACAACATTTAAGTCAAAATATGCTTTGGCTCTCCTGTAAAATCTGATGTAACGCACCTACACCCCTTTGGCTCCAAGCCCTCGGTATTATAGTAAGTTGCATCAGTAATATAAGATACACGGAAATAATTAAAGATCCTCTTAGTAAAATATTCGATCACTTGGAATGAAAACTGTGTAGGCTCAAACCATGTTCAATCATGCAGAATAATCACATAGTTTCATGGTAAAGTCTAAATGGTCGTCACATTAAGGTCAGTAATAGCTAGGGCCGTTTAGACTCAACCATTAAATTACGTGCTCATTCCATGTAATTGAACATTGTTTGAGTCTATATGGTTCTCATTGCAAACGATCAAATATCTTACTGAGTTGACCTTTCAATTACATTCATAGTATAAATTCATAGTATTCTGAAAGTATAATTGCTTTTTTGTATATATTTGCAGTCGTTAGTGTTATTGTAGTCAGTGACTGGAGTTCATAGTTCATCCACCTTTTTATTTATCGGTACATCACTAACATTGTTGTATAGACAAGGGAATGGGAGAAGGTACAGTAGGACTGTGTGTGTCTGTGTCCCTACTTGCCAGAGTAACACACCAGGAGTCAAACCCCCATCTCCTACATGGGAGGCCAAACATCCACTGGTCAGCCAATGGTTGGGACCCTCCTTTGGCCCAGGGATATATTGGGCTTACTAGACTTCAGGCAGAGCCCCTCTGCTACACTAGGTCTGACAGTATGATCATCATCATCATCATCATCATCATCATCTGTACGTTTTCTTCCCCTCCTCAGTGTCAGTACGCTTACCTTCACCAGTGCGTGCGAGACGTGCTGCGAGCCAGGAAGCTTCGCAACGAGCAGGAGAATATCCTGTACCCCATCTACGAGAATGTGAATCCTGAAGCCCATAGAGGTACGTCTCATTTATCAGTGGGGAATCATTCTAGGAGGCCAGGGACATCACAAATTAGGCCCAGATTTAATTTCTGAGTCAAATATCACAGTATTATGGCTTTCAGTTGACATTTTATGAATATAAGTGGTGTAAAAATGATTAATACTTTTTTTTTGTTTGTTTGTTTGTTTTTGGCCCACAGATATGGTGTACACCAGACGTTAAAGATTGTATTGACTACAGAGGGAGAAAAAAAGCAACATTTTGTACTTTTATATGTTTAGCACTACAGGGATACATGGCAATTTTATTTTTCTACTCTTTTTGTTGATAATTCCATCACCAGATAAAATGAAACATAAGAAACTATAAAACTATTTATGATTATAACAGGATATTAATTCCAACAGAACTGTATATATTTGCTTCATATCTGTGTGTGTTTGTATATATGATGCTTTATATTTCTATAACGGCCACTTTTGACTACTGTAATATTGTTGTGTTTGATAAGCTATAAAATTTGCACATTATCCCTGTGACAAATCACAGATGTAGAACTGCAATAGACAGACCCTGACCTGTCCGTAATCTGCTTCTCTGTGTATAATGCTGAGGCATCAGTTAAAGGGTAAGTTCTGAATTTTGGACCCATGACACTATTTCCTTCTCATCAATGATACTGTTGAAGGGTACTGTCCTTTCTCAGCACAATCCATTCTCTGCTTCATCCTGGATACCCAACTCCTCCTTAGTTAGCCGTGAAACTAATATAAAGTAATGGGGCCACAGTAAAAAGCACTTAAACATACTCAGAAGTGCACCCGAAGCAAAGCAGTTCGCTTTGGGTGCACTGTGGAGTGGGTTTCAGGGCGTTTTGTACAGAGCATTGACTGAAGAGTGGCCCCATTGCTCTACATTAGTTTTGTGGCAAATAGCTGGAGCTGCCGGTATCCAGTAAAAGACTCTACCAATCAACAACATTATTAGTAAGGAGGAAATAGGGCTAGGTGTCCAAAATTCTGAACTTACCCTTTAATTCAACTAAATTGGATTCTGTACAGCATGTATCACAAGTCAGCTTTGAGAGGATGATTCATTATGACCAAAGGTGAAGTCAGCTTATTTTTCCCGGCTGCACTAACGGCTAAAGAGAACTGTGCAACTAAACTGTAATCACAATCTGAATGTTTAAGTGTATGCCACATGATTGTTTCCTGAGCAAACAAATGATTAACAGTATAGAAAGAATGGTTCAGGAAGTCACCTATGCTGTATTCATTTATGTAGAAGTACTTTGCTTTTCCTACTTGGGGCAGCCTAATGCGTTTAATGAGAAATTATGTTGACTCAAGTGTGCTTGTGGACAAATTAGACATTTATTTTTTTTATGTTGTATATAGCCATGGTTGGTTCTTGTAGTAACAAATGGAAAAATATATTTTATTTAATCATTACCCTATGTGAGGATTCATATTAAGAGTGCATTATGCATTTTCATTTGTATGTTCAAATGTCAATTGTACTGCATTTATGTAAGAGATAATTATATGGGTAAGCAATTAAACATCACATCTTTGGAAATATCACACATCTATGAGTATTCATCCATCAACAATGCATACCTGCTCAAACATGATCTTAATAGTCATTGTCAAGGAATGTTTGATGGTAATCATTATTACACAACCAATGATACTAGACAACAGTACACTGTAGTTTTTTGCCATAGTAAATTATCATATGCTTGGGACATATGACGCATTTTCTATAAGTGTTTCAATAAAACAAGTAATTATGTTTTCAAGATTAGATGACTGACACACAATTATTTTCTATTACTCATTCATTATGTCCCTCTAGGGAGAGGCCCTGGCTGTCCCAAACCTCACACCCGCGCCTGCGCACTGAGCCGCATATTCACCACATTGGAGATTCCTGCCTCGAACTCTCGGAAGTTTAGCCAAGTTGCAGTGATTTAGCCAAGCAAGCTAGCAACATAAAAGACGGTGCGACTAGAGTAAACTTGCTTTTCAAGGAGAAAAATTGGATTTTGACGGATTTTTTCAGTCTATATTGAAACAGGAAGGAGTATTGATGGATTTAACCCATTTTTCATTGCTTTGTTTTCGCAAACATGAGTGGTAGCCACCTTTGAAAGAAGTTGTGATTGTTTTTTTGGCGCTCTAGCAACGCAGAGGAAAGATGGTGGATTTGCTAGTCTAGCAGGCTACCGCTAGCTAGCCTTGTTGGTTTACTAGCTAACGTCGATTTCTTATATCCTGGAGTTGCTAGTTACTATCTGTATTTCTGTTCAAAAAGTTTGGATGTTTTCTTGTACCATATTAACGCAGCCTCGTAAGTATGCCTCTATTAAATCATGTTAGCTAATTTGTTTATGAAAAAGGTTGGCTAGCCAACGTTTAGCTAGCAAGCTAAATGCGTTGGTGTATTCTCGGGAACGCTAAAGTTAGCTTCTAAGCTAATTAGCTGTCTATCCAGCGAATAACTTGCGTTAGCTTATTCAGCCCGCAGACAGTCAGCATAGCTTCGTGCTAATAAGCTAGCTTGCTGCCATTACACTATCATACCACACTAACCGAATGGAGCTTGCTATCTGGCCAATTATAAAGTAACTAACGTTAGCTACCTGCTATAATTATTTGGACCAACTTGTCTAACTTGGTTAGCAAGCTAACGTTAACTACTTTACCTACTCTTGTCAGACTGTTGATTGTTCATTTGTTTATTTACTGGTTAGCTATTTGGCTAATAAACACCCCTAGCTGGCTAACTTGGAACATACGGCTCAGTTTACAGATGCATACATATTATATTTATGCTAATTAACACCATGTTACAAACTGTATGGAGTACCTCATTATACATTGTCCAAATCGAATGAAACCTGATTAAGGGACCCTGTTGGCAACGCAAGGGATTTTCACCATGGGTTTTGCACGTTTCCACTGTTCTATCCCACCCACATAACCACCTCCCAAGATAGTTTAGAAACGCATTTACTTGCTGTGTCGAAGAGACGGAGATGAGTCGGACAGCGAGGTTTCCTATTGTTCATCTAGTGCAAACTTTGAATATATTAGATGCCCCAAGTCACTCGGTCATTTAAATCTTTTCTGTGCAGGACCACAGTTCTTGTTGACAACGCAGAAACAGCATGACAGTCCCTCAGCCTCTGAGGATGGGACCAGGGGTACTGGTGGCAGGATCTAGGTGAGACAACATTGACTTAATTATTGTAAAAATAAATAAATAAGAAAAGATACATGAATTAATTTGAAAATGTGCTGTTTGTCCCTTTAGTTATATTCATGGGTTACTTTTATGCTTGGCTACTTATTCTTAGACTTCCTACTGGGCACTGTTGATTTGCTCTCAGTACACCTAATTTTTACTTGTTTGTGCTCATGTAATCGTTGCACTTGTAAGTCAATGGATAACAGCATCTGCCAAATGCCGAAAATTGGATTTTTATTTGTCTGTTTTTACACAAATTCTGTCGTTTTTTGTTGTTGTTTTGTTTTGTGTTTTTAACAATGTTAGAGTGACATGATTTATTGAAATGTAATTTCCTCATGTTTTAGACATCAGATGGTGCTCTGAAGAAGCCATGGGTAGCTGTTTAAGCTGTCCAGAGAAAGAGTCAATCCCAGATAATCATCAAAGCAAATTCAAGGTGAGTCCCTGCCACGGCCTGTTCCAACATCTTCCTCATTGTGAGTAGGAGGTTGTCAGCCCACACCCTGCATTATTCACTAATGAGTGTAGGTGGCATGTTTCCTTTAGTCTATTAGATGTTAGAGGTGTAACAATACACACATTTTCAGATTCTGTACGGATTTCAATTTTGAGGTCACGTTTCGCTTCGCTTTTCGATTCTTAATGCATTAAAATGTATTCACACTACAGAGTGCAACTTATTGAATATATATACTACACAGTTTGGTTGGACTCAGAAAAATACAAATTGTATTTCAAAGTTGTAAACACTGAAAAAGAGCCTTAAACGTTATGCTAATAGCAGAAGCCATACCATACCACCAGTTATACTGAGAGAAAAAAAACGAGACCTTGGGAAGAGAATGAGAGAAGGAGAATCGTCAACACAGTTAAAAATTTCGATACACTATTGAAGGTAAATGTTTTTGAATTTTCAACCGTGTATTTAGATTGTTACACCCCTATTAGTTGTTATGTGTTGCCACCAGCCAGTGTCATATGCTCCAGAATACACATCTATACAAGTGTGGACAATAGAAAAAAAAACTGTTCTGTGTTGACCAGCGTGTCCACTAGAGCTTTCCTCAACTAAAGAAATTCCCAGTTGACAAATCGTCGTAGGACGATGCCGACTAATTGATTCTGTCGATTCAATTGACAGATCTGTAAAATTGTGTTTCCCACTTGCAGTTGTGCTGAAGGGCCTCTTTAAATTTCGTGCTTGCCAGAGATGTGCATCTCATTTTTCAGAGAATAACTCATTCAGCACGGAGTGGGGGGCACAGGAAACAACTAATAAACTAACAAAATCTTGGTCGACTAGGACCACATTGACCGATAAATCAGCCAAGTGTGCCGTCCTAGTGTCTGCTTCTTTATTCATTTCAGGATCACATAAAGTTGCTTGACAAGTAATAAACTGTGAAGTATAGAGCACAACAGTCTCCACTTAATTTCTAGGCATCACGGCAACAGTAAAAAAAACATTTGTTGCCAATTTTGCAGGACATGCTGCTGACAGCATGTGTAGCACGAAGCTGACACATAACAAATGCGAAAACAGAATTACGATTTCTCCTCTTTACAGTCATAGAAGCTAATTGGCGATACTTGTACATACGTGTATGGCTGAGTATATGGAAATTATCAGAGGCAACTTGTACTGTGTAGGAGACTGTTTCAGTTCCAAACTCTGCATATAAGATTTACAACTTTTCCCCAAATAGTTCAGAGACCCACAACTTGAAGTCTTGATAAGACTTGAGGTTTTCAGGTTATCACGTTGTCCCAGTTACATTCATGATGCTTAGTGATAGACCGATTCTGGCATTTTGAGATAATCGGCCAATGACCATGCCCACGTGACTGATTAATAGAAATGTATGTATAATTCAATTGATTCCAGTCTTTTAGTGAGAAAATGCAATTCCTGGTTGGTAATTGTAATGTTAGCAAGTGCAAAGCTACCTAATATAGCCACTGTTAGTGAACTTAAGTTCAGCAATTTTATGTCTCATTTGTTATAATTAAATTGTTGTATTTGATCAGATGAGATAATTTTTAAGTCATTATGCCAGCCATTGGCCGCCCTGCTCTGTAAATATAGGTACAGGCCATTGAAAAACCCAATATCGGTCGACCACTACTCTTGACTGTATTTGATTATCTGTGTGTTTTTGTGTGTCCCCAGGTGATCAACGTGGACGACGATGGGAATGAGTTGGGCTCTGGCGTGATGGAGCTGACCGAGGCCGAGCTGGTCCTCCACACCCATCGCCGTGACGACGTCAAGTGGCCCTACCTGTGCCTGCGCCGCTATGGCTACGACTCCAACCTGTTCTCCTTCGAGAGCGGTCGCCGCTGTCAGACCGGACAGGGTACATGTCAATTAAGGCTTCCGATAGTATTTTAGCTTTGCCCTCTCATTAATCAATACATTTGTTAAGAGAAAGTTAAAGGGATAGTTCGGATTTTTGGACATTAAGTTGTATGAAATACTTAACAGTAGTGTAGTGGATGCAAAGCTTTTGGCTTACGTACCGAGTCCTGTGGTCGGGAGTTCTGGCCAGTTTCCGAGCGAACCGGAAAGCAACCGGGGTCTTCAGACCAAAACGTTTTAACCCGCACCACAACATGCAGGCAAAAGGGTTGCCTATTTCTAACACTAAATCATCGTCCTCCAGCACTTCGGATTCTGCTCTCACTTGGCACTATTCTTTTCCTTGAAAAAAAACTGGCGTATTACTACACGCTGGAGCTGTGTCATAGGCAACGTGGCCTATCAGCTGTTTCACAATTCTGGAGGACGATGATTTTATTTTAGAAATAGGTAACCCTTTTCCCTGCATGTTGGGGTGTGGAATAAACCTTTTTGGTTTCAAGACCCATTTGCTGCCTGTCTAAAGCTTCCCGGTTCGCTCAGAACCTGGCCAGAGCTTCGACCGTGGGACTCGGTAAATAAGCTAATAGCTTTACTTTGACTACACTACTGGCAAATATTTCATACAACGCAATGTCCAAAAATCCGAACTATCCCTTTCAACTATGTATACTTTTTATGGTTAATTTGGTAATGTCATGCAACAGCAATACAGTCTGTGCGACAGTAACATCAAACTGTAATTCCTGTAATTTCTATATCTGAGTCAGCCAGCTGAGTCATCTTTTGCATTATTGTAAGAAGTGTGTTGCCAGTCTTATCTGCCACAAATCCCATGTTTGTGCTACTGCCATGACACGCCTTTGTGCCATTATTTTTGGACCCCATGCTTTCATAAGGATGAGGTGGACAGAGAGCTGTGGGTTTGGGAGGGGTTCTGTAGGTTCACGGTCGCGGTAAGTCTCAGGCACACTGTGTTTTCCCCACCTCATTACACGCCGTGACCACCCAATACTGTGACCAGACGCACAGTATTGCTGCCTGTCAATACCGGCGTCTGTGGTGTTGTTGATACAGGGAATACTAGTGCTTTTTTTAGTGTTGTGTTTTCCCCTGTGTGCAGTGTGATTATCGGTCTTAGTGACAGGACCATGTGTGGTTTGTCCTTGGTGTGTTACCGTACCCGTGGTTATGTGCACACTTGCCATATTCAGTGGTACTTTTTGATCTCCCCGTGCCCTCCTTCTCTACCTTGATTCCTTACCTTGTTGCTACCCATCTTCAGATGGGTAACCAGAGTGAGACAAAAAAAACTCGCCGAGCAGGAGATCGGAGCTCGCCGACGCTGATTGTGTGTGTTGTTGTGTGTGCGCAGGGATCTTTGCCTTTAAGTGTGCGCGTGCGGAGGAGATCTTCAACATGCTGCAGGAGGTGATGCACAGCCACAGCATCAGCGTGGTGGAGGAGGCCGTGCTGGAGCCCAACCACCAGGCCACGCACACGCCACACACTCCCGCAGGTATGCACACACACAAAGTGTGGCTATCACATACCCCCGTGCAGGGCAGAGAATGTTCCAAAATTAACCTCAACTCGCTGTTTCACCAGTCAAATAGATTTTTCTAAGAAGTAGAACAGAAAACGGCCTTTGTATGATAGTTGGATTACCTGCATGTGGCAGGCAGAGTAGACAGAGCATGGTGGGTTTACCAGCTACAGCCAACCAGCATTTGACTGGTTGTAGTTTCCCATCCACACACACACACACATACCTACTGAATACTCCACAATAGGAGGATTAGACCACGCCCACTGTCTGTACATACTTGACTTGCCCAGCGAAGAAGAAAGCAAAAACCATCCATTTCTTCAGCCACCATAGACTCACACATACACAGAGACAAACGTCTTGGATGTATCCCTTCCAATATCCCCAAAACTCACCTCTTCGAATATGCTTTTAATCTCTGATCATATTTTGTAAAAAAAAAAAATTGTATTCGGTTTTCCATCATTGTGTCGTTTTCTTTCCCACCTTTGTTCCTTTGTTCTGATTTTACTTGTTTCTTGTTCTTTGTAAACTGTCTTTGAGTATCATGAAAAGCGCTTATAAATTCAATGTATTATTATTATTATTGTTATTATTATTACTAATAATTATTATAATAATTATAATATATGTAAAAATTTTACACTAATAATCGTGCAAATGTGGTATGAAAATATTAAAAGGATGCTCCTTAACTACATTTCAAACTGCTGCATTTAACAATGAAGGCGTCACAAAAAGTGTCTAAGCATTGGGCAGTTGTACTAAAACATATTAAGTGGAGTATGTGTTTATTTGCAGATCTTGTCTTGTATGAAAAGGCTTTTGTTCTTCCAAAGACCACAACCAACGTCATACTAAAGCCATTCAAGTGCCATGTCTTCATATCATTTATTTTAATACTGTTCCCTCCTCTCGGTAGCTCTGGGCTACTCTGTGCCCACGGTGCCAAACGGTGTTACAAGGATCCCCTCTGTGGGTGAGGCCCCGTCTCACCCCTCCACCCGCCACCCATCTGTGGCTAGCACCCGTCTGCCCTCAGTGGGGGAGGAGTCCACACACCCGTTACTAGTGGCTGATGAGGCGGTAAGACAAACACAGACCCTGACCATCTTGGTGCTATTATTTATTTCATTGTTAAATACATTTATTTATGTATTATATTTGTTTAACCTCTTTTTATTTAAAGGCCCAATCCTGTTGTTTTTTTGAATCACTGATTGAGCCTTTAAGAAAGGTTGATTAAATTTGATTTGATTATCATTATTATTTTGGAGTCAGGACATTGCAGACTATAGGACTGTGACAGTAATGCCCAGTACTCGACATATAAAGGCTGCGATTGTGACTCATGTCGTCGTGTATCTCCAGGTGCACACCTATGTGAACACCACAGGGCTGCTGGAGGACCAGCCCAGCCCGATAACGGTCACCACCCCTCTGGAGAGCCCCGGATCTCCTCAGTCACAGTGTCCCCCGACGCCTCCACCTCCTCCGAGGGTCCGCACTGAGCCCCTGGCCCTGCCCCCCCAGCCAGAACCCCAGGTGATGCTGGAGCCCCAGGGGGTACGCTTTGTGCTGGGACCCACCCCTGTACAGAGGCAGATGATGGCCAAGGAGAAGGAGAAGCAGCAGCAGTCTGGGGAGGCAGCCAGCTCTGAGGCTGGGGAGCCTGGAGAGACTAATGGCCACACGGACACTCAGCAAA
>OMKL01156096.1:0-13490 GCA_900302295.1 Parasudis fraserbrunneri | reverse complement strand
AGTAGCAGTAGTAGTAGTAGTAGTGGCAGCAGTGGTAGTCGTAGTAGCAGCAGTAGTAGCAGCAGCAGCAGCAGCAGTAGTAGTAGTAGTTGCAGTACTAGTAGTAGTCGTAGTAGCAGCAGTAGTAGTAGTAGTAGTAGTAGCAGTACTAGTAGTAGCAATAGCAGTAGCAGTAGTAGTAGTAGAAGTAGTAGTAGTAGTAGTAGCAGTAGTAGTAGTAGTAGAAGTAGTAGTAGTAGTAGTAGTAGTAGAAGCAGTAGTAGTAGCAGTAGTAGTAGCAGTAGTAGTAGTAGTAGTAGTAGTAGTAGTAGTAGTAGTAGTAGCAGTAACAGCAGCATTAGTAGTAGTAGTAGCAGTAGTAGTACAGTAGTACTATAGACGTACCCTAACCTAGTAGTAGCTCTAGCAGTAGTACTATAGATGTACCCTAACCTAGTAGTAGCTCTAGCAGTAGTACTATAGATGTACCCTAACCTAGTAGTAGCTCTAGCAGTTGTACTATAGACGTACCCTAACCTAGTAGTAGCTCTAGCAGTAGTACTATAGATGTACCCTAACCTAGTAGTAGCTCTAGCAGTTGTACTATAGACGTACCCTAACCTAGTAGGAGCTGCCTTCCCCTCGCTACAGGACATTTACTCTTCCAGGGTCACCAGGAGAGTACACAACATAACTAAGGACTGTACACACCCCCAACACAGACTCTTCACTCTCCTGCCATCAGGCAGGCGATACAGGAGTCTGAAATCAAGGACCACGAGACTGTCAAACAATTTCTACCCGCAAGCCATCAGACTTGTGAACAGCTCCCTCATCAACTATGCACATGACAATACATGAATCTTGAATCTTGAATCTTAAAAATGTGGGTCCTAGGCTGATTTAGATCACACATTCAACTTTAGATTTGTAAGGAATACTCCATCTTCCCTGGGCAGTAGTAATGGATGGACTGCATTTATATAGCGCTTTTATCCAAAGCGCTTTACAACTTCTGCTTCACATTCACCCGTTCACTCACACACTCACACACAGACGGCGGAGGCAACCACGCAAGGTGCCAACCTGCTCGTCGGGAGCAGTTAGGGGTTAAGTGTCTTGCTCAAGGACACTTCAACACGCTGCCAGGAGGAGTCGGGCATTGAACCGGGAACCTTCAGATTACCCGATGACGTCTCTACCTCCTGAGCCACTGTCGCTCCTGTAATGTCATCCCCAGGACACAGCGTCCATAGGTCCACATATTGTCAAATAAATTCCCATTTTCAACCCAACCAGGACCCAAATAACATACATTTTGTCTCGGCCTTGGATGTAGAACCATGTTACTCAGTTCATGTAGAAACTAACCAGCAAGGCTAATCTGAGAAACTCAAAACTCTCACTGGAAATTGTGTATTTCGCAAGAGCTTCTGGGGGCAGTATACAGAGTTTGTGCATGGGAAGTCAAAAGCTTAAGGGGGAGGTCTACTACATTCAGATGGATTCAGTCAGACGATCTGGCACCAACAGCACTTTAAGGATGGCACGGGCAAGGGAAATGCAGGATGGCATGGTACTATGGTGATGTTGGCATTGTTTACCCGCAAACTTGCAAATGTTAGCTAGTAATTTGGTAGATTTGCTCTTCAAGCAAGCAAGTTATCTGCTAACACTAGTTCAATAATAAACTCAATAACTTAAACTTTTCACAGATTTCCTGGTATTTCACCCAGTGCTGCAATCGGCTGCCTTATGTCAGCCGAAATCCCGAATCTCAGGAAAATTGACTTGTTTTTTTGTTTAGCTACCAGTCAAAACGCATTGGTCATATTTCAGTAAGCAGGACTAAATGAAACAAGGGAAAATATGCATAAACCTATGGGTTCCCAACCTGACAGCTGTACTTGGTGTTACATTAATAATTATTAAGGCTAAAGATTTCAATTTATGTTATTAATCAACATATAGATGCAGCTTTAGCTTGGCTATAGCTGCGAGGCAAGGACCACAGAATGTATAGGGCCGGTGCGCCATACCCCTCCCAGAATTCAGGGGTGAAAAAAAGGTTTTAGCCTATATTGATATAAAACAGCATATTATTGCTTGCCTGCAATTTATATCTGACGTTTTCTCCCTCCCGTATATGATGAGGCATAAAACTAATCCATGAGGGGTGGAGTTCTTTGGAAAAGGATTGACAGGACACTGGAATATTAGCTACCCCTAGTTGGGATGTTTTTACAACATAGGTATATACAGCGATGTAAAGCACTGCTTTTGGAGCAGACATTTGGATAGGATATTGGACAACTTCCAGGAGCATTAAACCAGGGCAATGCACAAAAGAAACTTGGCTGCAGTTTGAATGACAAGGGAAATGCTCCATAATTCTGTTCTAGGTATAATAGCAGCGTAATCAAATCATTCTCACAAGGAAGAACACAAGTTGCATTATTTCTTTGCAGGTGAATGTAGCTAGTGTAGCATTATCTGAATACGGTATACCCTATGGAAGTATAGCCTTCTTCATGTGAGCAACTGTCAAAATCCAGCGTCCCTGGATGGCCTGGATGAATTCCCTTTCTGTCCTGCACCGACAATCCATATAAAAATGTCTTAAATCATTTGATTCACTTTCATATATGGATAGAATCAGGCAAGGCTACTAGTCAGCTGGTGGTTTAAAAGGACAGTAAAATAAATATAGTCTCTCAACTTAAGTGAAAAGGAGCAGAAAAAAAGCAGAAACAACAGAGATTGGCCCGGCCACCATTCACCGGCTGCGAATAATATCAAATGCCGAAGTTCATAAATCATAAATCAATGATTGTCACCTATTGATACAAAACAGCCTTTTCTTTGCTTGCCTGCAATTTAAATCCATGGTGTTTCTTCCTCTCAAATATAGACAGTTTCAACTTGATAACATAAATGTTAAGCCTATTTGATAATACATGAACAAAGTCACGTAGAGTGTGAATAGCCTACTGCAGTGAAGTCATTATTGGAGCGTGCCTGCGAGCACTGTTCAAGATGCTATTGTGGGCATGCGCAATAAAAATAAACGGTTGAGTGTATTCCCGACGAAAGAGACAGCGGCGGTCTGTAATTTTTCCTCCGTGAATAACTAGCTAGGAGCTAGCCACTTTGGTGACTGATATAACAATAGACTTCTGCTGAGAAATGTCTAGTGCAACAATAAACATTCTTAATGGATCCAAGTTTATTTCCTGTTGCAGTGTTTGCTAATACAATAGCTGACAGACATGATTAATGATTGTATATGATACATGATTGTATTTAATACACTTGGGTCCAAACTGTTCCCTAGCAACAGAATTCCAGTGAAACAGTCTATAGCGCGGCATAAAACCAATATAAGGGTCATTTCTTTTGCCATGACGCGGTCCCAGTTTGCACAATGGCCAACAGCATCCGAGCATGTGCATGGTCATGTCTTCGGGATGTGTGAGCCATAGGCTCCTGTCTGTACAAGCTGACTGAGGCTCACTGAGCCTAAAACTTTGCTGCTTGGTAGAACTTTGAACTTTAGTGTCTCAGTATATATTTTCTTTGCAACTTTGATTCACTGATAAATTGATTTCATCATGACAATACGGCAGAAAGCTAGCAAACAATGACACCTGGTTCACCAAACACATCCGTTTCGATGCAAAAGTAGGATAAATCCAACGTATGTGACAGCTGAAATGCGATGCAACACATCGGCAATGCGACAATGCATCAGTGACGGATTCTAACATTCGAAATGAATGGCTTCCTGTCGGAGAGCAACGCATTCATGCAATCAGTGCGACCGCCCGGTCTCTAGACGTCGGCTAGCTAAGCCCAGCTGTAGCTAATGATACATTGTATCAAGGCGATCACACGGAATGTCGGAATGATATGAAAGTTTGTTGCCAAGCAAAATACGACGACGGCTGTCTCTGGTGACAACCGGTTTCTCCAGAAGTTGTTTACATACATAGATATATTCTATTTCTATTTTTACATTGAACTTCTACGCTTTCGACTGCCTTGCTAGCCAACGTTAGCTGCCTGTGAGTGACCGCGAAACAGCTCAAAGGGTACAGGAGACAAAAAAGGTTGGGAACCGCTGAACTAGAGAACAAAAGAACATTCTTGAAGAACATGGAAAAAAGCATTTCACTGTGGTGTAACTGCATGTGACAAATAAAACTTGAAACAAAGACGTGTGCTCGAGAAACGTTGCACCGTGGCATGGATTTGGAGGACTTCGGAAAGCCGAATTATGTCAAAATGGCTTCATGAATATCCGCCATTCTTGTAATTCAATTAATGCCGTGTAATGAATTTGTGAGGTAGTCTCACACTTCCCACTTTGTGTAATATTTGATGTAAATGCTCTACCCAATAAGGATTCATAAATAGATGAGAACACTGTTTCTGTTTGAATGCTCAATTGATGTGCTTTCAATCATCATACTGTAAAACAACCAGCTTTGTGTTATCACAAAATCACTTCAAATCGTATCTAAAAATAAGGAACATTCGTCAGCTCCTCATGCAAGTGGAGACTCTTGTTTTTGTTTTTCACCTAGACAATTGCTCATCTGTTTGGTTCCGTGGGAGAACTAATTATGTTCCTCGTTCCTGTGGGGAAATGATGATTGAAGCCATGTTGTGGTTGGATGGGACAAACAACACTTCTAGAAAAAGCCTGGGGGGGGGGCCATGCTCGTTTGTTGGATTCTGGTCTTCAAATTGCCAAACTGTGGACCTTTTGCTGAGGGGATTAGCTCAGGAGTTAATCACGCCCTTTATTAGCCAGACGTGAGGGTCGGCTCCGGTAGCTCGGCTGACTGGCAGACGGCCTCCAGCAATCAGCTGTTCCAAGACCAGGGCCCCGCCTCAATACTCTGAAGTAACTTCCTCTACCCTCAGATATCTCGCCATACTCATCCTGTATGGGATTCTTAATGCACACGATGGACAGGTGGAGATTTAGAATGGAATGGAAACATTTCATTTCTCTGCTCACATCCTCCTTGTTGAATTTCAGCCACAAAATACAGTGAATACAATTGAAAACTCATTTACCTGTTGTCTAGTGTTAGTCCTTTTATCAAGGACTCAGTCAAACAACTAGAGAATGAAAACATGTATCCACCATATTTCTGGTGCTGGGTCTACCAACTTATTTACATTTGGCATACTGATTGGGCCTTTAATAAGTCAAAGGAGACTGTACAACCAACAAGTTCTAATGTGATATTACATATTGAGATCCTGCCTCATATATTCTTTCTCTCTCTCTCTCTCTCTCTCTCTCTCTCTCTCTCTCTCTCTCTCTCTCAGAGAATTGAAGAGGAAGTAAGGACTTAGCTAGTGTTGTCCTCCAGGGTTTGCCCTGTGTAATCCACTCTAATCAAGATTGCTATTTGGTTGCATAATTTCCTCAGCCATCTCATCACATGTATGTGGATTTGCAGGATAACAATATCATTGACATGGCTGCTGAAAATATTTGTGTGATAAAATTTTGTTTGCCATATTTTCTTTTTCTTTTCTTTGTCTTTTAAAGCCCCAATCTGTGATTTTGTTTTTGACCCTATAAGTGTGGGGTATATTCACAGAAGAGTTTGACCTGTTGATGGAAAATACACTTGTTGGAAATTTCTTAACTTTCTTAACCCATCATAAAGCAGAATATAGATCTGTTTTACCCCAATGCTTACGAACATTAGCAAAGTAAACAAACCTTGACAGAATACAGTTAAAAGCTTTTTAATGTTCATCATTTATCTGTTGCCTAGTGTTAGTCCTTGTATCAAGAGCTGAATTACCCCCTAGGGGTACTTGAGCAGCATGCAGGGGTACGTGGAAAGATTGGGGATTACAATTTATTTCCAAAAATTATAACAAAATATTCCAAGTCATTTCATAAGCCCATTGCTAAAATGGTACGTGCACGCCCATGCCACAACTAGTTCCCCCTAGCAGGGGTCAAGTGTTACACTATTCTCATGTATGTAGAATGTGAAAATGGCGCGCAAACCAACTAGCTGGCAAACATGGATAAATGGCTCAAACGTCCAGGTGCTGTCCCTCTGGATGCTCCGGATTCAGGTTTAGGGGAACCCGGTGACAATAGGAAAAAAGAGGCCAAGACCGAACACTGGCAGTTCAGTGAAACATATATTTCGTATGGATTTAAATGTACGTCCGCTCATCCGCCGCAGTGTTTTCTTTGCGGCGAAGTCCTGACAAATAATTCAATGAAGCCAGCCCACCTACAGCGGCACCAGAACACCAAACACTCAGAAAACTCTTGGTAAAACTGAGGACCTTTTCAATCGAAAACTGTCCGAATTCAAGTCAAGTCAGACTACACTGAAGAGAGCAACAAGTGTGTCAAGCAAAGCACTGGAGGCTTCTTATTCTGTGTCACTACATGTGGCTAACTGTGATTGACGAGAAAGCAGCCGACGCCCTCAAGACATTTCCATGATCAAACAACACAGTGTCCTGTCAGATCGATGAATATTAATATTAATATTGTTGGACAAGTGGTGGATAAAATGAAGCAAGCAGGTCAGTTCGCTTTGTAGTTGGATGAAATGACTGATGTTAGTGGGGAGTATCTAGAGTCTAAAGCAGTATTAAAGGGGAGTCATTCAAAACAGCATGCATGGCAAAACAGCTCAAGGGGTACATGAGACAATAAAAGGTTGGGAACCACTGAACCACCACTGAACAAAAAGTTTTGGTATCATTTCTTTTTTGTGTGTGTCAGTTTTAGTACTCGTACTCTTTCAACTTGTTTAACATTGATTGAATGAATCACGATTCATTTCATTTGAATACAGCCATTAAACATGCCATGTGCATGTCAATGTATATGTGTTAAATATTACGCATACAGATATATGTTCGTGGTTTCAGGCTTGGGAAGCTGATGTTTTGTCACATCAGATTTCTGGGGCAAGCTGCCATTTTTCTCTCTGGTTCACTGTGTATGTTGACCGGTGGATTTTGGGGTTAAAATCTCGTTTGGGAAGTTTTATTGCCTGAAAAGCTGCCACAGAAAATCTCACAACCTCTTCTTTTTTTAATCTTTTTTCCCGCTGGTGAATATTGGAGGTGAACAGAATTCTGCTATGAAGGGTTTGAAGGAGTTCAGGTGGCATGTTTTCTATTTGTAGATTTGACTCTTTTGGAAGATATGTGGATTGATATGGTCAAAAATCACTGATTAGGACTTTAATAATAAGAGAAAGATAACCCCATGCTAATAGTATGTTTTTCTCTTGTATATGCCCTCTAAATCTCTGTAGTATTTATGTATTTGTTTTGATTAGCTATGTGGTTTTGCCTGTTTGCTTGGTTTTATATGTTTTTTGTGGCTGTCCTATCAGCTATCCTCATGTTCAGAACCCTGGACATGAAAAAAAAAATTGGAATAAATAAATAATTGATCACAAAAAAAGAAAATCTCATGACCATCATGGGAGAAACCTCCACCGTTCTTTTTCTCCCCTCTAGGCTCCATTTTTTTTTGTACATTTGGTATGTTTTAGCGATTTCTCTATGCAATAGAATAGAAGTGATCCTTCAAAGATGCCAATGAGCTTCTGTAGCAACCGTCTAAGTTCTCTAACCCGATAGGTAGTGTTGGGGGGTAGTTACCTACATGTAGTTCAATTACAAGTTTAACTACATTTTGCAGTAGTTAACTACTTTGGGTCATTGCAGTAGTTTAGTTAATTACAAACTACATGTTTCTCTAGACATTTAGCATTTTTGTGATTCCACCTCAACAGCTGCTCCCTGTCCTCTCCTTAAAACACACCCTCAGGCATTCCAGGTTTTACCTGCTCTTAAATCGTGTCCTTAAATCAAACACACCCACACTTTACTCAGTGTCAGTTCAGTTGTACCTCCGTGTACCTACATGAGATTCCAGTCTCAGATTGTAATCATTTCAAAGTGTAGTTTAGATGTACAGTAGTTGAACTATACTTTTTCAAAGTAGTTTTAGTTTGACGAGCTACAATTTTGTTGAGAGTAGTTACGATTTACTTGAACTTCTTTTCATTGTGAAGTAGCTAGTAGTTTGATAAACTACAGTTTTAGAATAGTTTCCCTGCTCATAAGGATGACCCGATACCCATTCTGGTATTGAATATAAGGCAGATACCAGGCTAAATCAGGTTATTGTATCAGACAATTTCCCTAATACTACAATCTGATGACAACAGCCACGTGTAACATGAGAAATCAAAGCACAGCAACTGCATTTTTTGATCTGCATTTTTCGCACATAGAAGCATGTTAGACTCTCTTTTGGAGATTTTTTTTTTTTTAACCATTGACTCCAAATGAATGGTCTAAGACTTTAGGTCTATACTGTTCAGTAAAAATAATGGATCAGGTTGGGATTCTGTATTGTGTCGGAATTGGCAGTGAAAAAGTGATATTAGCGCATCCTAATCTCATACTCAAGAGTCTTTTATTAAAATCAAGTGTCTGATGACAAGCTATCTAAAAGCTGTACAGAGTAGGCATTTCAATTTCAAGACATTTGAAAACAGAACGTATCTTTACTGGTCACGTATTCGGTGTGCAGGTACATACTGGGAACAACAAACCAACCAGAAACTCTTGCGGATTAAAAAGAAAAGTATTACGTGTCATTTGTAACGTCACCCACCAGTTTTCTCCAGTAAAGGCAGAGTAGTGTTTAAATACTGACCTGATGATTTCCACCTGGTGATAATTCAGAGCAACATTACAGGAAAGACCTCCCCCTCAAACTTTCAACTTCATGTGCAGGAACTCCATATGCTGCCACCAGAAGCTTTTGGTGCAATATACACACATTTCCAGCGAGAGCTTTTGCGTTTCACAGATCAGGTGCATCCCTACTCAAATACTGTACTTACAGACAACTTTTACGTCTCATGATGCTGTACAGTGGTATGTGGTCCAGTCATGCTGGCTCTGATTACATCCTCTCAAATCTGGCAAAGTGCATTATCTACATACATTTTTGCCATGTTAGATTTCGTTAGCGCTTTGCTTCAAAGCTTGCACTATTGTTAATAGCTCAACCAACATTGGTCACCTGAACATCTGTCTACCTTACAGCCAGCCAACTGTGTACCTGGGAAAGCAAAGTAACATTGAAGTACGACGGTGAAAGAGAAGAAGAAGAGAAAGATGAAGATGTACGATAACAGAGCGGGCGTGTAATGCTCTAACTCTGGGTGAGTGTTTAGCTTCTGGTACCTAGTGCACTGCCACTGCTGGTGCAGCTTCCTTCTAAGGGGCTGCTGTCATCAGCTGGGGCACTTGGCATGTTACATTGGTACACACTCAGCACAGTGCAGAAGTGCCCACTTCTGTAATGGCCACTAACTGTCCAACAGATTAAAACCATCAGAGTGATGCTACTCTCAAACCCACAGTGGCTAACCACGCTACTCCGGTAGCTCAGCGCAGCAGTGATATCGAGCGGTTTGGTGCACCTTTCTTACAGCATCACAAATGCCAGCTCTGAGAGTAAGACAACACCTCTCTCCACACCCTTACAATCAACGGGGAGTAAAGGTGAAAGTTAGAGTGGCTTGGCTTATCTGCCACATAGTGCTGCCAAATTTGGAGAGTAATTTTACACTTTTTCCCACTTGATTCCAAATGATCATCAGCCTGGAAACAAGGAGTAGGTTGTTCCCACCTTGAGTCCGGGTGCAAGCCCTTGCCAGCTAACAGCACTACTCTATTGGTGGATTGGCGAACTTGCCCTGCAGTATCACTAACCCCAACCTAAGGTGTAGAATAGCACCCTTTTCATCATCTGCTATGCGAATGTTGAAGAGTGACGGGGGAAAAACAACAGCGCTCTTGCCTCAGGAGCAGTTTAATGCACTGGTCACACAGTAGTGCAAAAGCCAACTCAGCAATTAATTCGGCACTTCTCCCCACTTGTGATAAAATGGCTAGGAGAGAAGGTGTGAGACGGCTGGACAACAGAGGACGAGTTACTCTCTGCTCTGGGTCCCGAGATGAGCCCACAGCAGCCTGCAGGGCCACCTCAGTTTCCATTCTCCTAGCACAAGAAGGTATGTGCCATACAGAGGGTTTGGCATCCCTGTCTTACAGCAATGCCAATCCTAGCGCAGAGAGAAATGGGACACTGCTTACTTAATGTACTGCCCAGTTTGTAAAAGTCTTTTACACGGGGTGTGGGGTAGCCAGGCAGGGAAGGAAATAATTAATTTAAACTTCGGTGTGCTACACCTACCAAAAATGCGGTGCAGTGAAGCAGTAGCTTAAAACAAAGTACTGCGCTCTGGTTAAACAATCCAAAGCTTTGGAGCAGTCCAGCAGGGAAACCCTCTTCACTTACGTGGGTTCCTGCCCAATAGTGTTGACTGGGCATGGCCAAGCAGAAATCATACAATGCGCAAAGCCAACGCCTCCTATGATCAGGAGCTAAAGCGTTGGAAGGCATCTGCTGTTTCTCTTCTCTTTCCTTTCTGTGGCTATTAGCTCGGGACAGTCAGCAGATAATCATCCCTTTCTCCACGGCCCCCTTGGGCTACGCAGCAGCTGTCAGAAACTGCTTTCATATCGGCGGTGAGGGCCAGCAGAAATGATCCCAGGGAATACATCCTCAGTGCCGGACGAAGCCCCCGATGAAGTATTTCTGTGCATGGGAGGGAGAATACAATTTGCCCTCTGACGTAGGCGATGGCTATTCCATGGGTACAGACTGGAGTTCTCGGGGGGAGGGGGGTGGAGTCACAGCCCTGTCCTCACTAGGAGCGCAAGCTTTAGCCACAGAGATAAAGGGCCTGCTGGAAAAAGAGGTCATTTCTCCAGTACTGGCAGAGCTTAGAAGCAGAGGATTCTACTCCTGGTACTTCCTTGTCCTCAAGGAAGACACGGAAGACATGAGGCAGATCCTGGACTGCCTCCATATGGAAACTTCTGTTCAAAATGTTATCCATCCCCCAGCTGTTGAAATATGTCAACCCAGGGGACTGGTTGGCATTAGTGGACCTGAAGGATGCGTATTCTCATATTGCAGTGGCTCCAGGCCATGGTCAATATCTGTATTTCTCCTTCCAAGGAAAAATCTTTTCAAATTCATTCTGCTATACACCCCCCCCACACACACACACACAAACCTCATAGACCGGTTTCTCAACAGGGTCAAGGAGGAGAAACTGTCTGCCCTCTTGGTGGCTCCGGACAGACATTACTGTATGGGAACCAAGTACAGCTGCTGTCCAGGGCGCCCCAGCCGATTCCCCAATTCAGAGGGGCAATAGCACAGGGAGGAGGGGAGATATTGCAGATGCCCACCCTCAGAGAGCCATTATTGGTTTAGCCACTGAGAGGCATAGATTAAGCAGCTTTGGGCAGTCGGCTAGCCTCATTCGTACAATACAATATGCTAAAGCCTAATCCACTTACAAAGTATATGCCAGACATTGAGATATTTTTGAGAAGTGGTGCCAGGAAAAATAATCCCCTGCCTTGCTTGGTGAACTACATCTTATCCTGCTTACAGGAGATGCTGGATAAAGTTTTTGTGCGCTCTCAACTGTTAAGGTCTACGTGTGTGTTATCTCCTCCTGTCCTGAGGGGTTTGGGGGAAAATCAGTGTTTAACCATCCATTGGTTAAGAGATTTATTCCAAGGCGCCAGAAGAATGAAGCCTGTAATCAGACAAACAGTTCCCACGTGGGATCTGTCCGTGGTCCTGAAAGCAATGACACAGACTCCATTTGAACCAATAGAGGATATCCCTCTTAAGGTTTTATCCTTGAAGCTGACACTCCTCCTAGTGGTCACTTCGGCTAAGAGAGTGAGTGACCTATGCGCTCTATCAGTCTCCGCTGATTGCATGCTAATCAGGGAGGACTTAAGTGACACAGTGATATTTGTACCTAAGAACATCAATTGTTCTCTTAGGTCAAGGGTCATCACCTTGGATGCCCTCTTTCCCCCACCTCATCTCAATGAGGAGGATGGAAAGATGCATTCACTGTATCTGGTCAGAACACTGTTGTGCTACATCAAACGCACAAAGAGCATTTGAAAGTCAGATGAGTTTTTGATCTGTTTTGGAGGAGCCACAATTGGGGAGGCCCTCTCAAAACAGAGGGATGCTTACTGGGTTGCAGACATCATCAGTTTGGCATATTTCAGGTCAGGCCAGTCCCCTCCTCGTAATATGCCAAGACACACAACCGACTAGGGCAATCATTACATCAGTCGCACTACTCGCAGGGGTCAGTGTGGAGGACATTATACTTGGCAGCATCATGGTCCTGTGACAACTTCCTCGTCCTCGCAATCTGTGTTGGAGACTGCAAAGAAGTGAAGTCGCACAGAGGACCACTGATTTAGTGTGCTAGGATGCACGTATATCAGGTGGCAAATGAGATGTGGCATCTTCTTCCCTTTCACACTCTTGTGTTGGAGATTGCGAGGAAGTGAAAACGCACTGAGGGCCACTGATTTGTTGCACGAGTAGACATGTACAGTCAGGTTGTCTGCCAAATATGAGATGTGGCATCTTCATCTTCTTGTAGACGTGCTAGAGGCGAGGAAGAAGTGAAGGTGGGCATAGAAGCCTGTCCTTTATCACGTTGGAGGTGAATGGGAGAGATGGATGTCATGGTTAAGCTTCTCTCTGCTATTCAGGATGAGAAGTTAGTTTACAGTCAGCTGTTGTACTGCATGAATTTATGCTTGTGTGGTACATGAGTAAGGTTCGGCAGGAGGCCTTTGCTGAGGTTCGCTGAAGTAGAAAAGGAGGTGTGGTTTTATCCAACTTTTACTACGCCATCCCGGGTACACAATTGGCTGGCTGTAAAGTAGACAGATGTTCAGGTGACTAATGCTGGTTGGGATATTACCCACAGAGCAAGCTTTGAACCTGCACGCTAACTCATACAACGAGAGTTACATTCATAACCATCATTTTCTGTGCAAAATCTTTTAAAGAGTAACTGCACCCATGGTCATTTTGCTGTCATTTTGGTGCCCTGGTGGTTGAAGTTTTTCACCTGCCCTGCCCAATCTGTGATGTCATAGTGCCTAGACAGACAGTGATAGTACCTCCAAGGGGGCACTATGACAACACAGATTGGTAAAAAGTACAATATTTCCTTTGAAATGTAGTGGAATAAAAGTACAAAGTTCCCTAAAATGAAAATACTCAATTAAAGTACAAGCTCCTTTAATTTTACTTAAGTATAGCACTTGAGTAAAAATACTTAATTACTTTCCACCACTGGAGATTGCACATCGTTATTCAATCAACATCTTGTATCTTATATGATATCATGTTTATGAGTCTTCTTTCTCTCTTTCCCTCTGTCTGTCTAACTCCATATCTTACTCTGTTTTCTCTCTCTCTCTCTCTCTCTCTCTCTCTCTCTCTCTGAGATCACCTGTCTCTTTTGTCTGCCTTCTTCCTGCGGAACATCCCATCACCACAGACAACA